>JABBWI010000440.1:0-49339 GCA_016647755.1 Suillus subluteus
GCATGTGACCCACGCTGTTATTACCGGTTCCTGCGCAATGAGGATGCTCACTGGCAAGGACACCGCTACCAACAACATCAATTTTGTCATTGGCCAAGGCACTCTAGATGTATTCCAATCCTTTATCCAAGACAAACTATTCTATCATTGGACGACCACCAAGCCTCATTATGCGTTCCAATGCGCCCTTGCCAGCTTCACTGTTTACCGCCGCGACAAACTATTCATCACTGTCTCAGAAGCTAGATATGGTGGCGTTTTCGACGTCATTGCCTCTTCTCCTACCACAGCAGACATGACGATGATGACCTCAGGCTCGTTCGCTACTTTCTATCCCATATGGACGTTAAAGCACGTTACGGTTGCTAACCACACGCTTTTTGGTGGCAACCGTGGCACACATGACATTGGCTGTGTCACTCACCCAGAATTCGAACATCATGACAACATGTACTGGTTGGGACCTGCCTGTGGCCGCCTGTGTTCGACCCTTTGGTGCAACATCGCAGATAGCGATAGGCAGTCTCTGGTCCTTGAATGGGATGCTAGGTTCTCCCTGAGATCCAAGCTCGCTCTTTCCAATACCATCTGGCGTCTTTCGGATCAATGTGCCAATCTTTACTGCCCATACAATCCTGCCAACAATATGCGCACTGCCTTACTCCCTCCTGATCCCATGCCTTCAGACCTTAGAAGCATATTGGCCCAGGAAGCTCGTATTCAATCCCACTATCCTGTAAGTGTTCCCGCATGTTTTGGAGATATTTACACTTATCAATGCCCCACTCAGCACTATGCAGGCACATGCCTTGGTGTTTTGTATGCCACAAGTGCCACGACACCCTACCTCGTTTCCATACCTTTCCTCAATGGTGTCAGCCAATTTTCGTCACATCTCTCAACTTGAAGTTTCACATTGGGTGGATCGGCTCACTCTCGACCGCTTCATCGTATTCACTTCCAAGTTCCATAAGACTTACAACGTTCATCCCAGCACTTGCGGCATTGCGCCTGAGTATGGTTACACTTTTTTCGTGACGCACCTGATGCGTATTCACCTCCCAACATGCTGGTCCGCGAGCTGGCATTTATTGAGGATGCAGTTGATGATGTCACAGGCAACGTCTTAGTCGTCAAACACCCCAGAGGCAACAAGCACAACATTATTGATATGGCAGCTGATGATATTGCCGTCGTCAATGCTCTTATTCAAGGGTGAGCCTTATTTGCAATTCGGCCATCACACTCTTAAACTTTCATACAGCGCTGTGCCCCGTGTCGACTCTGAATTCTGGACGTGAAACTGGCCTGTGAGCTCCATGTATCGTTTATCTATCTGTCCTATCTGTCAACCATGAAATTTTAGTAGTCGTCTACCAGATGTTTTAAGATGTACTACGATTTTCCAACCCCTCTCAATTCCATTTGAACTTTTCATTTGGCTGCCAGTCGCCATGTATTGTCGCAAGCAACCCAGACAGCACTCGAAGATATACAAACACCATTCAACACACTCTTTGTTTTAAGTATTATGCGTACATGCCGTTCTCCCAGTCATCTGTCCTCCATCACCCTCGTCAAGACCAGAAATTGGAAACCCCAAGGGTCCTGAACATTTGTTAGTTGGGTCCACTGTATTATATGGAATGTGTTACCTTTTGATGATGTTAGTTGTGTCCTCGATGTCTTCATCAGTGCAGTCAATGATGAAGTCCTTGTTCCCACGCTTGTGCTTTATCACTAGCACGTTCCCTGGCACGTCGTTTGCATTATCTGTGATACCGCCAATTTGACGGATTAAAGCATTTGGAGGCCGATAAAGGAGACCATGCTCTTGAATCAATGTGTAAGCATATTCTGCTGTTGTCACCTGTGGTTTTGCAACTCCATTAAAAGTCTCACGCAGAAACGTGGACGAACTGCTCTGGCCCGAGCATGTCCACCCAGTGCCACACTTGCAGCCGCGACACATGACCCGGGACAGGCACACCATCTCGCAGTGGGACTGATACGATTTGGGGCATCCAACAATTCATGGCATATAGGATACCTTTGTACTTTGCTTCATAGTGCTATGGTCAATGGCGATCAGTCTCCGCATTCACACGCGTACCATAATACTTACTGGCCTGTGATGCTCAATTCTCTCCTCTTGGATTCCAATGGTGAGGTGGGTTCCAGGCACTGGATTTGCCGGTAGATGTGCCGAACGTGCATTGACATTTGGATTGAAGGGGACATGCAGAATTTTGGCAGTCCAATGCAAGGTGCCAGATGGTGCCTGAACGATTCAGTATTGACTTCATGGAGAACCTCGAGTCCCATTCTAGCACCAAAATCTGTTCGCTGTTTGTCAGCGACATCCCTCCACACTGCAGGACAAAGTGATCCACATGGTCTATTCAAGAAATCTGTTGTCCTTTGCACATCCCAATGGGCCTGTTGGAAACATCCCACATTTTCAATGGCAGTGTGAACCAGTGTGTGGTTTGTCACTGCTATCCCGTGTAGCGTCCATTGCAGATACAATACTGCCACTCTGCCTGGGGTCATGCAGATCATATCTGCCATTGTAGGACTCGCGGTAATTGCCTTAAACATGCCATCGGCACATGTTTGCGACACCGTAATGAATCGATTGTGGCGTTGATATTTTGCGAACCCCGCGAACAATTCCCTCATAGGCATAGTTCAGTTCAGTGTTGTTGCTTATGCAGATGTACTGGAGGGTGTCCACTATGAAGGAGTACAGTGAGTGGCCTCTGGTGCGAGTGTCTGCCATGATGAGGTTCATGTCATTTGGTGTAGTCTCATCTCCCAGCCACAATTTCAGTGTGCACGAGCCCGTGGTCACCGTGTTTGTGACGTGCATGACATGGCATAGGTGTGCGACACGGCTTCCGACGAATGGTTCGACCACAGCAGCAAACTGTTGCGGTACAACGTTCATACCTGCAAGTTCTGCATCCTGGCATGTTGCGCTGAATGCCAACACGTCTGAGAGGCGAGTGAGATGACTGTAGATGTTCTGCATGAACATCTCATTCTGAAAGACTGATTGCCATTGAGCAATACAAGTCAACTACTTGCAAGTGACTTACTAGCCAGCTCCCTGTTGGACATCTTGACAGGCATTGTCCCCAGTAGAGTGTGATATGTGTTCGAGTTGAATTTTAGCAGGCTACCTGCTCCACATGCACCTTTGGTGCTTTCTGATTCCATGTGAAATTGATCCAACCCTGTCTCAGTGCATCCAATCAACGGTGTGGATTCCAATTATCAGGTACGCTTTGGTCAAAGTGTGCAGACACTGGCTTTTATTAAACTACAGAAATCCACATACAATATACTAATCTACATCGTATGCAGCTCTCAGCACCGTGTTGAAGGTGTTTTTTAAGCTATAGCCATTGCTCAAACTTGCATCATGTCGAAGATGTTTTTCTGTGCAGCATAAGTCAATGTGAATTACCCCTGTTGTCGTGCTTCAAACTCACATGTACAAATGCCGCTGAATGACCTTTCAGAAGTTGATATCCATGTCGTTGCTGGCAACATTGGATCTCTTCCTGGCTGATTGCCCTTCGGGTTCCTCTGATGCCTTCTGCTTTCCCTTTGGATCCAAAACAGCAGGTTTCAAGTACACTGTGCACAGCAGCAGCTGCATTCGGCGCATGATAATTTGGTAATTGCGCGAACCAAATTTCTCCTGGTCACTCATCATCTGGTCGATCTTAGTTTTCAGAGGAATTCTCCATCTGTGAAGTGCAAATCAGCATTTGGCTGCGATCCGCCCGTACAGTGAGACTTACAACTTCAGATATACCTCAACCTCAACGAAGCGCGCTTGCTGCAACTTTGTTCTGTAGTCACAAGGGTGAATGAGGGTGCCTTGACTGTCCCGGATGTCGGGACACTCGACCTTAGTGTTGTGCAGGCTTCCCAAACCTGACTAGCGACTGTCTGGGTCATACAAGTCGCGTATATGCACGACTTCTGAATACACAGCTGTCAGTACAGTGTGTATCATGCAGCTGACTCGATTCATTGTACCTGATGTAGTGTTACCACCATTGTTACTCGACCTTGACTTCTCCTCTTTGTTTTGCGCCAACTTCTTGGCTTTGCCTGTGTGGAAGTTTGTCAACAGATTTGCACAGTGGATTGAACAACAACGCACTTGGGCTAAGCAACTCTTTGGACCCTAGGTGGGCAAATTTGCTCATCAATATACATGCAGAATCATGCTAAACAATACACACTTCCTATGTTGCTGCGAGAAATGCGGGGAACAGCGCCTTGATTGTCATTGGGAAGGTCTTTGAACAGAGGCTCAGATTGCACAAGCAACACAAAGTTATCTTGTTCATTCCCTGCACATGCACGGAAGAATGCTGACACGACTGGCCGCTCTGATTGGGGCACCGCTTGCGTCATGACAGGAGTATGAGCCAAGTAATTTTAGTTGCATCTAAAGTAACCTACAGGCATTGCGGACATCTTCCACTTCAGTTGTCAGCGCAGACAATGTTTTGAGGACCCTGCGTGACATGTCGAGTGCTTCTTGGGGGTATTGCCCGCTTTCCTCATCATCAGGTGACAGGAAATGCAGCTCAAAGTGACCTCTGGCCCTTTTCAAGGTCGTCAAGTCCAGCTTTCATCAAGTTTCTGTGAGCGGCCCTGCTGGTCAAACATATCTGATGATCACTTACTCCTGAGTCCAGAAGGCTGAAGTACGGTCCCAAGTGGCTGTACTTGCCGTGGAAGTCTAACCTTGCAGGGAACTTGAGACGCAGGAGGTCGCCGCTGCCATTGACCCAGTACTTGGCCTTGTCTCCCATTAGTACCGATAATGGACGAGGATTGTTTTCAACTGGGATGTTCTTCTCCCCAACAGCTTCTTCCGTTAGGGAGCCTGCGGATTTGACACTTGCAAGTAATGATATATATAGCAGGGAGGTTGTCAGCTTAGCGCCTTCACTGACAGGGCTACCTTCGCGTGATGGTGGCCAACTCAGCGGTGAAGACTGACGTGTTGGTTGTGGCGAAGGGGACAGGGAAGATTGCGGTTCTGTCATGACAAGGATATTGGGTGCAAGAATGATGAGATCCAGCCAATTACACTTTTTACATCTTCAATTTTACGATCCCTTCAGAGTTTGTCGGGCCTTGCGCCAGTCCTGAAAATCTATGCTGTTCCTGGATACGATCGAAGATTCAATGACCAAGGTGACAACAGGCTGCACCGGTGAAGCCTGAAGGCCCAAGTGACGCTGATTTGCATTCAAATTGTCTTGTTGGCAGGCTTACTAGATGTTATATTGCATGAAACTTTATCTTCAAGCACGGATGTCATTCTCACCTGCATGATACCCATAATGGTGCATTGCAAGACAAAATTTAACAAGGCCGATTCTTGATTCTATCAGATTCCTGAATAGATAAGTCAATCATTCAGCACACATTCCAGCACTTGGTTACAGACGAACCACTGCAGCACCAGTGTCCAAGACACATGTTTAAAGACAACCCCTGACCGATGCGCTCAAATCGGTCTTCCCATAATTAAAGTATTTTTTGCGTGCTTCCACAGCACAGTGTGGATCGAACCCCTGTTGTGCCACCATGCGATCACTATTAATGATTAATGAGTGGCCAATCGGGTTCTCGAATATGGACCATACATTATAAGACACTTGAAACAGGTGTACTAGTCTCGACAGATTCAGGTCAGATTGATGGTTCCCAGTACTAGAGATGATGGATGACTGAACACGCAAATTGAAACATTCGTTGATTGCTATCAAGAAAACAATTTCAAGATGAGGGTGACAGGTGGAGTCCTATCATCCTTGATGATCAGGCCAATACTATAGCCTATCATGTACAAGGAATGGCATGTGAAAATATTGTTCAATTGAGAGACCGAAGAAGTCATTTGAGTCTATGATCAACTGACACATGAAAATGAATCCCCTATGTTACATATGTTAATCCAGAGTGTCACTGATCTGAGACAAAAAAAAATCTGAACAGGCGTCACGACGTGGTGTTCGCTGGTCGACTTACACCTTGAGGTCAATATACTCTATACTAATGCAGGCGTGCTGTTTTATTCAGAACCATCACTCACGAGAAGAGTAAATCATACATTGCATGTGCCCAGCGTCAGAACCACATTAAATCTCGACTGTAGTGTACAGAGTCTCCCTCTCCTCATCCTATGCACAATAGATAGCCCTTCCTTTCACAGATCTGATGTATGAATGGCTCTGCATAAGAGTCAGTAAGTGTCAGTGGCGAAAAGTCGAAACTAACCTTTTGATGAGCGAGTCAACAATGGACGTGTCTTCCCTGGTCATGTCGACGATATTGTGCTTGTTCCCCTTCTTATGTTTGATGACCAAAACATTGCCGGTGACTTCATCATGTACGTCAGTTACGCAAGCTATGTCACGAATCAAAGCATTTGGAGGAGGAAATGTCCATGGATCTTCGCGGATGATGGTGTAGCCATGCTCCCAAGAAGTGTCAGGAGCTCCAGGCAACATGTTGAAAGATTGCCGCAAGCAGCCTGTAAGCACAATAAACTTATCTCACTTGAGATGATCAAGCCAGTGAGACGTTTCCAGTTGTGATAAGTTCGTGAGTTGTGTTACCCCATCACGCAGGGGCACGGAAACAAGGTGTGGAGCTGCTGCAAGCGTTGCATATAATAATGCTTGTCGTCTGTCTGCATAGTGCTATGTCAAGCAGATATTAGTGCACGAATGGGGAACGATTGTGGAGTAAAACATACGGGTGTATGGTTATCTATGTGCACCTCCTGCACCTGAATACTTGCAAGGTCACTTGGAATAGGTATGGGTGGGAGAACTGCCAATTGTGTATTGTTGGTGGGGTTATACGGACAGCAGCCATTGCGGCAATGCTCCGCAAGATGCCATATCATGTGGGACGTCCTAATCATGGATCTTAAGGAGAAGCATGCATCCCAGTTGATGACCAGTGATTGTTCTCCAAAGTCCGAAATATAACGCCACCACGTAGGGCAGAGCTGCCCACATGCTCCCAACATGAAGTTGGTATCATCATGGCATACAAATCGGTTGTGACATATGCATCCGACTTTGTCGTGATCTCGATTTCCTTGAAGGATCGTCCAATTGATGATTGCGACATTGTTTAACGTCCATTCGGGATACAGCATACCAAAACCACCTGCAGTCATAAACAACATATCTGCAGTGGTAGGCGAACACAAAACGACTTTGAATAAGCCATCAATCTTGGCCTCAGTGATGGTAATAAACAGATCCCAAAACTTGAACCTTGCGAACTGTTGGGCAGAGCTGTTGAAGGCGTTGTGTGGTTTGGCAGTCCTATCAACCCACTCGTAAAGCAGAGTGTTTTCAATCAAGGTATGAAACAAGTCGAACCCCCTGTTTGTCACGATAATGTTCAGGTTATTGACGGGAGAATCGTCTCCACTGAGCATTTGCCATGCACACAAGCCCGTGATAATTGCCCTCGTGACATGCATAGTGTGATTCACTTGTATTCTTGATACCTTTACTCCTCGCTTTTGTCTGCAGGCGTACACAGCGACAAAAGTCATAAAAAGACATGTCCTCCAAAGTGTCAGCACGGTGAATATAATGTTGAACTTGATTCATCTCTACAATGTCTCCTGTATTTGTAGTCACAATGCGTATACGAGTCTGCTCATGATCGTCCGCAATGTCTGAGTCACCACCATCTGAATCAGTTTCATACCTTAAGTCATCATCGGGCGTCTCGCCGTCTAGCACTTCATGTTGTCTGACATATGACAGCAGTAATGAGGATAACATTGGTGCAGTTGCATGAGAAGGAATCCCATCTCCAAGGCCCCAGACATAACGTGCCGCCTGTTGCGCATGAATGTGTTGTTGACGATTGAACCGCGACAGACATTTATGGAGCAGCATCTTGGCCCCACTCACAACACCATTCACCGTCAGATTATCGGGCAGACGAGCAACTGCACGCGAGAGTAATGACAGCATCTCATACGTCTTAGTGTCCATTTTGGTAATATAGTCGGAGATGTAGAACATTGCAGCCTTCGCAGCTTTTCCAGACAGGATGCATTTGAGATCATGGTTGTGACAACAGAATACAAGGATGTAGGGATTGAAATAATTAACGGTCCCATCACGGCACTGAAAAACAACAGAGTTGGTGTCTGGATCAAAATAAGAGGTGTCGACGATGTCGTGCAGGAAGAGAAATCGACAAGTTCCATCATTGCCGTATTTATGACAAACAGCGCGACATGTGTGGCGTTGCAGGGCCTCTCCGCACTGCTTGACTTCTGTAAGAAAAACTGAATCCCACTCTGCAATCTCATCAGATGCCAGATTCTGTTGAGAGCCTAGGATTGGAGGGCACGGAGGTCTCTCCACACGAGGATCAAACTTAGGGTTGATTTCTACTTCAACATCAGGTAGATGATGGGAGATGATATCGTCAAAGAAATCAAAGAACTTTTTTTGATAACCCTCGTCATGCAGCTTGGCATGTAGTTCAGAAGGATTGCCTGCGCCATCTAACCACAGGAGGTAGTGACCATGCAGAGAGCCACGCTCAGTATATTCAGACAAACCATAGAACGCACGTAACTGACCAAAGATACCACCCGCAGCTTTAGATTTCTCGGCTTTGAAATCCCATCCCAGAAGATGTTTGAAACAGCATCTCCACGAAAATTCGAAAAAATCCGTGGCAGCCACTGGATCATGCGCCAAGCGGAGCACACGCTCACGGCCAGCAATCAACCTAGGAAATTGGCTGGAGAGGTCTACAGAAGTATCACCGAACATCACCTGAAAAATGGGACTGTGAGCTGCACTGGGATTGAATGTGAAAAAAAGGTGTGGTAACCCAAAGTAACTGAAGTAGCTCCGTATTTCATTGCGCACAAAAATCTTCGAGGCTTGAGACCCTGGAATTCTAGCAGCAATGGTATTAACATTTTTCAGTAAACTGAACGCTGTCTGTTCTTCTGCACTCAACTGAGACAGCTTATGCTCGCATTCCAAACGCCATGCAAGTCTGTCGAGAACACCAGGCGAGACCTGCGTAAGCTTCCTTGCTATGGAATCAAACTGAGCCTTGCGAACAGTGAAAAACGTATTCAGATGAGCCGCACGACGCTGAATCATGTTCAGAGCTACAAACAGATAAGAATGATGGTAAGGGAATGAGCAATCTGCCAAATTCAAATAATACTGTGCTTGCTGCTGAAAGGACAAAGCGGTAGGCCTTGTCTTGTCCTCCAATACCAGAAGGAAAAAGGGTCGGGTACATACCTGGGATGAGATCAGGATTATTGTATTCATTGATCGCCTGAGAACTATGATGAACGACAAGGTCGGGCTGCAAGCTAGAGCGCGAGTACAAGTTCCTAAGGGCTGCGGCAGTAAAAGCGTGGCCGCTAATTTTATCGCTCTCAGGATCTGAGACACCCATTTTTTCCAGCATGACCACAGAGTCGTCGTTAGTGTGATCAATTGTGACCGACTGCGTATCACCGTCGCTGCAGTTCAAAAGTTGTGCGGGATGGTCAGAAAAGCCTGCTGTTTCCTGCTCAAAAACAGTGTTTACATCAAGTTCATGATCCTGCACAACGCAGTCAGATAAGCCTGGGAGGATATCATCCTCCGGATACAAAGATAAAACGTCCAGGTCAAGTGCAACACTGCAATACAACCTGTTATGATGTTTAAGCCACAAGAGGAACTGCCAAATCATCTGCTTGCGAACACGAAACACCGAGCCCACTTTAGCAGGGTCGAATTTTCCAGGACCTACAAATATAATGCTCAGCAGACCATTGACATCAGCAGGAGTATGAGGAAGGACTGACACAGTCGAAACCACATTCATGTCATGGGTACACGTATTGCCATGAAACACTCTGGGTTGAGAGGGATCGGCAGACTGGAACAAGCGAGTGACATGTGCAGTCACACAATAAATGGCACAAATTTTCTCCTCCACCCAGGTCAAGCTATGAAACTGGTCAGGCAACTCACCACGGTAGAGATTGTTCGCCAATGCAAAGTGCGGTATGCAGTCAGGCTTGGACAGGGCAACCCGGCATACTGAACAGATACTAACACGAGTCACTGAACAGTCATCGACAAACACGCCTGACTTGTCAAGCATCAGACCATCGACAAGTGGAGAGCCAAAAGAGAATGCCGTGGACAACGACTGAACAACACATTTTGTGATTATAAAGGGGTCACGGATACGAAGTCTTTCCAGATTCAATGCCAAGGGCTCATCAGATGAGATGACAACGAGCTCGCAATCATACTCATGCTGTGCACAAACAGCACACACCGGAGGCGGGGTCCAAACAGATCCATCACAATAGTCATGGAGACAAGACAGAACAGTGTCCTTTGGAAAACGTGTGGGCCACTGCTGCTGACGTTCCATGGACAACTGAGCCTGGTCACGAATGTGCAACTGCTTCTGCTCATGGCGCTTCAACTTGCATTGATCAGAAAGAGACGGGACTTCCAGGGACAGTCTGTGAATGACCGAAGGACCATATTCAAATTCGAGGATACTAAGAAGATAATGTGAGTCGGAAAGGTCGGGTGGCGGCTTGAACGGGAAATAAGCAAGCCATACATCACTTACAAGACGGGAGCCCAATGCCTGCAGACACGAAGTGCGTGCACGAATGTGGACAACCAGGCCATTGCACGTCTTGGTCCAGGAATGACTATTCAGCACTGGACGACCAATCAATGGCAGCCTGCGAATGGAATCTGACAGAGTATCAATAGAAAGCTTGTGCAAACGACACACAAGCTCTTCAGTAGAAAGCATCATCCATGGAATGAGAGAAAGAGGGGGAGATAAAACCATATAAGACACGGGTGGAGGACGCTGCAACGCTTCTGCCACACAAGCACCAAAAATATTCACGAAGTGCGCACAAAGGAGAGATAACAGGAAGCGCCCACATGTCAAGGGTAAGTCAATGCTCGACAGTCGATCAACAGCAGAAACAGGCAATAAAGCGTTGAATTCGGAGCGGGCCATCAGAAAAGATCGTAGGATCTGCTGCACATGTTTGGCCTTGGACGCACACTTGACTTTGGACCCAAGCGCCAAGCTACACTGGGTAAGGATGGGGACGGAAAGGGAAGAGAGGATAAGCAATAACATATCATCAGCATAGGAGAGCCATGACAGAAACCGATCCAACTGAAATGTAACCGAGCAAGCTACACTGTGTCTAGAAGCGGATGCCAACATGCAGAAGACATTGCAGTGACGATAACTAGCACTCTCGAACATGGCAGGAGACATAAAAACAGAGGTATTAGTTTGAACCACGATCACAGATACACCATCAAAGGCAACACAGCCGGTAAATGGCAAAGAACAAGCAGGGCAAGAATCATGATGGTGTTGAAGAGATGACAAGAGCCAGGTACAAAATGATTGAGGAGTTTCAAAATGAGAGGCATGATATTCAGGATAATAAAGAGCATCATAGTAGACAGGATAAGCAGATATAAGATGAGGTACAAGTGCAGGAGGACAGGAGTGTTCGGCCAGTGCCCTTGGAGCGCGGCACGGCAGCTTGACAATAAAGGGCCTGCGAAAAAGTGAGCCGGACTGTGACAAACAGGATAGAAGGAACGCAAACAATACAGACATTTAACGAACAGCAAATTAAGCAATGGCAAAGGAAAGACACTTGAACATTGAAGACGATTGAAGCAGATCGACAGAGACGGACGAAGTAGGGATGCAAAAGAGAGACGACCGGAACAAAGTAATTGTACAGTTCCGGCCGAGCTAATCAATTCGCACGGATGGAAAACAGGAAATAAATTCGCAGGCATGCATTTGCAGAGAAATGACCGTTTGTTGCAAAGAAGAACCCTTTCCCACTAATTGTGGGAGTCGGGGATCTAGGGGATCACACAATGGCACACATATCTAGTTCACCTCTGAGTACTAGTAGTACTAGTATTGATGTGGTTCTGTCTGGCTGTGCTGTAGTACTAGGTGGCCGCACAGCAGTCTCATGTCCTCCTGCAAGCACTGGACAGCAAGCCCTACTCGTCCTTCAACTGCATTCCACAACCATCCAGCGAGCTTTCCATAGCAGAATAAATTGAAACATCCATCCATCCATCCCATCTTCGTCGCGATCTCCATGAACCGATAGTTGGATCATTCTGCGACCCAAGTCTTGTCACAACTTTCAGTCAGTTCATTGCATCATATCGCAACCTTCATCAATGAGTGGCAATCAAGGTCAGTCTCTCACAAGCTCTCTGACCTCTTTGACAGTTCTTGAAGGAATTTGGGCGAAGCTGTCAGAGGTTGGACGTAGTCCAGACTGGTTACGAGTCTAGTTTGAATTACTGTAGGAGAACTTGCCCACTAGTGCAATTGATCACAATCATAATCTACAGAAATCTAGTTTCAATTTTTAGTTCACCTCTGAGTACTACTACTAAGTAGTGGGGAGGGGCAGCCACGTCAAAAAAAGTGTGACATTATGTAAGCAAATAACGTCTGAATACATGGTCAACAAAATCAAAGGAGGGTAAAGGTATATACGACGGTGATATACAAAGCACAATAGGTGCGCGGAAGTACCAAGATTATGTTTTGGAACATTGTAAGCACTATACGAGTAATGAAAGTCCAGAATGACCTTACTACAAACCTTCTTCATCATCAGAGTCCCCCATTGCACACTCTGCATCCTCCTGTTGCCCATCCATCACAATCTCGTCCTGGATCTTGGGTCCGACCCCACCACAGACATACCGGCCCACAGCAGCTGTCAAAATAGCCTTCTTTTCCGGTCCATTCTTCCCTTTTAGATGCTTGGCTGCAGGCACTTCCACATCAAACTGACGATGCCACCGAATCTGCAAGTCGACGTCGACGACACGCATCTTCACAATTTCATCTGGTGTTACATGAGGTACAACTGCCACGAGTTTGGCTGATGATGCTTCACAATGTTTCTTCCTCTTCGCATCAATCTCGCGGTTCCGGTGTACCACCCAGTTATCATATTTTACCTGTGCAAGTCAGTGTTTCTTCTCCGCTCCAGCAGCATCATTAATACGAGCTTTTTTGCGCAAGTATTTGCGTGCATTTGGACCGAGCACTGTCTTCACGTACATACCCGTCTGATTCTTTTTGTATTTCAGACGAGCATTGAAGTGGGCCAGGGACATTCGAGGTGCACGTCGCATCGAAACTCGAAGAGTCCCTAATGCACCCTCGTTCGCATCGTTCATTGTGTTCATGCGAACTAGCTTTCGAGTCTCTGGTGATGTGTGCGTGATTACACCATAAAGCCGACACACTATCCTTGTCCAATGCGGTACACGGGTGCGCACCAGGCCTTTTATTTATTTTATAATTTGACTTAATCTTTCTACAGGAACCCGAAGTTGCAGAAGTCAAGTTCAGTTTCATACCCAACTCTCAAGACACAGCAGCATGACGCATGCCCCGATGCTACCGCCTTCATAAAGGCTGTCGCCCCCAACTTGTCCTAATTCAATACTCCTGTGCACCTCCCATCGGTAAGTCCCTCCACCACTGTATCATCATTTTTGCCTTCTCACCACCCATCGCGCATTGTCCCATATGTCTGTGACTTCACCAATCCAAATCCACCTTTGTACATCTACGCATATATTTCCTGCAGCCCAGAGATCATCCCATCTCTTTCGAATAACCCCGTCAGGCACTACCCACTACGACAAATCACGCACCCTCCTATATATGACATGGCCGAAAGGGCAGGTCAAAAGCCTTTCCACACCGCGCATCAAGGCGGTATGCCCCAAGGTAGGAATGAACCTGCAGGCGACAATAGCGCAGTATAACAGTAATATGGAGGCTTTGGAGAGGAGGAAGTAGTGTGAACAGACGAGAGGTGGGAGTGGAGGGGTTGGGGTGGGCGTGAGTATATCCTGTCCTCGGAGAAACATTGGTCTGATATATTGGTTATTGGTCAATGGTCGAGCATGGCAGTCCACTCCTGCTGCCTCCGTCTGGGTGACAATTCTTGAGGACATTGGAAACTATCAACGAGTATATCATTACCAGCGATGTGCCTTTACTGCCGGCTTTTCAAGTAATCCAGCAGTTCAAGACCTTACCAGATTTATTAATGTTTCCGGTTTTCCTGGCATTAAGACACCACCATCATTTCCACCTCTGCATTACCACAAAGTCTTCTGCAGGATAGGGAGATAATTTGTACTATGAATGCATCTGAGAGGTTCGCAAAAGAAGCACAGGAATGAAGTCGATCAGCTTCCGACGCTCTCAAGTACGCCTGGGGATGACACGTTCAACCATATATTCCAGGCTTGAATATGAATATCGACACAAATCTCTGACCCCTTCAACACCCATAGGATGTGAACTGCGTGGCCTTTTCCATTGATGAGAAGCTGCTGGCCACTGGTTGCGAGGACAATATGGCGTACGTGTGGAACATCTATATGCCATCTTACAAGAAACTGCCCTTGATGTCATACTGCCCATTCCTGATGTAATTTTAAAGGCTCTTTCTAAAGACAAACGATAATCTCCCACTTGCAGGTTACAATTGGATGGTTGTTAAAGGACGTACGTGTCGTGCTTTTGACCTTTTCAACTATTGTGACATTGGTACTTCTAGGCGGATGATATGCAAGGTACAACTCTGCTTGGGGACGCTTGTCGACCGCCACAAAGATACCTAATTGATGACATCCCAGATAGTGCCAATGTGTGTCGCCATCATATTCATTCACTCTTATGTATTCTGACTTTTATGCTCGTAGTCCTCTGCAGCCTGTCATCATCCAAATGACAAGCAGTGCTCAGGAAAAAATTCCATTTCTCGTCACAGCTGTTGTCTTGTAGGAGTTACTATTCAACAAGACAAACAGGTATGTCTCTCTTGCTCTTTTTTACTGCTTGGATCCGATGATCTCTGTTCAGGCATTTGTTGTTGCGTCACGGCCGGAACCATCAAGTGTTCATGCCAGACACATCAAGAAGCCTAAATGGTGGGTCCGTATTGTGTTGCTTCTCTGTTGCATGTCTACTACTCACATATTGCAGTAACATATCTCCGTATTATACGGGTGAACGAACATGCATAATATACTGTATGATACGGGCCAGTGGACCATGGGCCGATGGTAGATATGTCCTCGACTGTGACAGATGGGCCGGGAGTGTTATTATTCCCGATGGAGACAGGTGGGCCCAGGTGGGGAATATGTGAAGTAGATGGGTGGGCTGATGGACGTGAATTTTCAATAGACAGATCGGCCGAGGTAGTTGGATATTATGTAGGTGGGTGTACCAAGGTAGATATGTATCAAATAGCCGGGTATATCAAGGGTGCTTGTTATCACAGACGGGTGGGCCCAGATATATATCATATTAGACAGGTGGGCCAACGAATTAATATTATTTTGTAGACGGGTGGGCCGACATATTGGTATTATGTTGTAGACGGGTGGGCCAAGGGAGCGGTGAAAGATTTATTATATACGGGTGGGCCGACAGTAGACATATATTGCATAGACGGGTAGGCCGACGTGGGGGTATATAATATGGACGGGTGGGCCCAGGAGAATGATAATTGTAGACATGGAGCTCAGCTAGTTGTATATCATCCAAATCAAAGGAGGTAATAATTCAAAGTCATCTAATGATGTGGTATGGCACGGAGCTTTGCAAAGGGGTGAAGTGGAAACTCGAGCGAAGGGTACCGAGTTCCAAGACCCGGGTCTCGAGAAACGAATATGTGATGTCCAGCACACTTCCAAGCAATGGATGATAATAGATCTTTGAAAGCCAACATCATCCAAGCCTACCAAATGCCAAATGCCAAGTTCCGACTACCGAAAATCGAGTGAAGCGTACCGATATCCGAGCCCCGACTATTGAATCCCGAAAATCGACCATCGAGTCCCAACTACCGAGTCTTGAAACCCGAGTCCCTAAGCCCGAGATTTGAGTCCTGAAACCCGACGCCCGACCATTGAATCCCGACAATCGAGTATCGAGTCCTGACCAACGAGTCCCGAATCGAGTCCCGACACCCGACACCCGACACCTGACACCTGACACCTGAGATTCGAGACTCGAGTTCCAACTATGGAGTCCCGGGTATCGAAAATTGAGAGAGGTGTACCGAGATCCGAGGCCCGGGTCTCGATAAACGAATATCTGACATCCAACAGACCTCCAATCATCTGGTATTTCATTGAGCAATAGATGATAATAGATAATAGATCTTTGAAAGCTAAGATCATCGAAGGCTCCCTTATCTGATCCTCTCTATCTCCACCCCCTTTAACACCAAAGTGCGGACATTCAGGATTCAGCTTGTGATCTCACAAGATCAATTCAATCATGGATGTTTCTTCCACTTCCGATGATGAAATAACCCTCTGGCGCACTTGGGCCCTGACTGTCACTCATGTGGCATGTGATTACACGGAACAGAAATTCAATGCAGAGAAGACAGGAGGAGACCCAGTTATACCTTCTCCGAAACTAGACACTGATCTGGTGATGGCTTGTGATCAATTGGTTCATCAGCTCATAAAGGCATATGAAAATCCCAGTGAGTCTTACTCCAGGCTTGGAAATTTCATTTTATCAGTCAAATTGCTTCAACACAGTTCAGATGCCAATTGATATTGCAAGATATAGCAAATTGATCTCCCCGAAGGACACGGGGCATAATGAAGAGAGAGAGGCAAAGTTGCTCGAGAGGTGTCCTCCCGGCCATGAGGGCACAAAGTTGATCGACATACCCGCGACAATTCTTGATGCATCCGGTGTCATCATCGCATGGTACCTCCCAGATGCCTTGACCGATGCCACCCAGGTGTGTTATATATATTGTTACTGGATGGATATTGAACATCAAATGGTACGTACAGAAGGAAATTTGGGCGGCCTCTGATTTGCTAGCTCCCATGCTCGAAAAAGCATCAAGCTCGATGGGATTTGGCGTACTAATCAACAGTGGTTCACACCAAGCTCGGAAAATGATGTTCTAACACCCGGATGTGTTAATTTATCTCCGGCGTGGTTTCAACAGGGGCACGAGGTAGGATCTGATGAGATGGCAATCTCAGTAGTGAAACTCACCAATGCCATAGAATCAGTCCGATCCGGAGGTATCTGCATCATTGAAGGGACCATCCTCCAAGAACATCCTGAAAGCCATTGCGAGGCCAGCAGCCATTGCCACAGCGGCACTCAGGGTGATGCATCCTGAGCAGTACTGGGCAGGGTTGCAAGCCTTTGTGAGCCTCGGAGAAAAGGCACGAAGCAAGGAACTGCCGAAGATGTCAGAGACTCTCCAGTACTGGGCAACGGTGTTTAACAGCCTCACCGTCATATGCAATCGGGAAACCCCGAATCACCGAGACCACTCATCGATTCCCGAATGCTTCAATATTCTCACTAGCGTTGGGAATTATTCTAATGCTCAGATGAGTATGCCAAGCCTTCAGCTGGAGTTCATATATGATCCGGGGTGCATGATTGCGTTTTCGGGAAGGATTGTCAGACATGGGGTTCATGCAGTGGAAGGGGATCGGATTGCCTGGGCATGGTATATGAGGGATGCTGTTCATATTTATGCCGGGATTCCGTCATGTGGATGGGCAAGGTTGGATTGGAAGAAGTAGAAAAGGTAGTGACCCATGTTAGTACCCACCTTCAAATACATGATACTAGATATCAGGCACTCTATCCTCGAGATACGGGTTTCGGGTCTCCAGGTTTCGGGACTCGATATTCGGGACTCGGGACTCGGTGCTCGGTAGTCGGTAGTCGGTGCTCGGTGCTCGGTGCTCGGTAGTCGGCAGTTGGTGCTTGGTGCTCAGTATTCGGTAGTCAGTACTTTCAAGTTTCGAATTTTGTTTTGTTGTTTCCAATCATTAGTCTCGAGTGCCTGAGTGCTGAATTCTGGGTGTCGGGTGTCGGGACTTGATACTCGGGACTCGGGACTCGGGACTCGGGACTCGGGACTCGGGACTCGGGACTCGGGACTCGGGACTCGGGACTCGGGACTCGGGACTCGGGACTCGGGACTCGGGACTCGGGACTCGGGACTCGGGACTCGGGACTCGGGACTCGGGACTTGGGACTCGGTGCTTGGTAGTTGGTAGTCGGTGCTTGGTGCTTGGTGCTTGGTAGTCAGCAGTCGGTGCTCAGTACTCGGTGCTCGGTGCTCGGTGCTCGTGGGTGTCGGGTGTCGGCACTCGGTGCTCGGGACTCCATGCTACTCGGGACTCGGTACTGTTCGGGTGTCGATATTCGGGAATCGAGACTCGATTGTCGGGACTCAATGGTTGGGGTTCGGGTTTCTGGACTCGATTGTCGGGACTCGGGTTTCAAGACTCGGTAGTCGGGACTTGATGGTTGATAGTGGAGACAACTTCAGGTCTCGATATTTGGTATGCAGGACTCTGCATATAGCAATAGGTCAGGTATTTGAAAGTCATTATGTGATTTTCAGTGCTGATTGCATCATGTACAGAATTTAGACTTCAACATTGTGAACTGAAGCATTAGAACTACTCTGGTCCCCTTGGTTTCAATTTGGTTAGGACGGCGGTGTACATCTGAATCTCTGCCATCTTTTCATGGATGCCAGCTTGTTGATCCTCAATCACTGTCAGGAGGCGTTCCCTCATCCACTTCAGTGCCTTCAGTGTTGCAACCGAGCTTTCATCCACCTGCTCGGGAACAACAAGACATTCGTCCTCAACGCCAGACTAGAAAGGATTAGTCATCACTCAAGGAAATTCTGTAAAGTCTTACTAGCCAATGCTGGTAGTGACAGACACAATTAGCGAATACCTGATCCCATGGCCATAATTCGTTCGGGATGGCAGTTGGTCCGGTCCACCATTGAGCACCATAGGTGGATACAATGCGGGAGGGATCCCCCAGATCTGCAACATCTTGAAACTGGCATAGGTGGGATGAAAAGATGTGGTCCGGAACCATGTTCCAGGTGAGCTCGGGAATCAACTGAAGAATATGAGCAACCGGGCTCAGAACAACGAAAATGATGTTCCTTGCAGCTGAGTACTGCAGGATGGGAGTCACAAAAGTCTGTTGGAAATGTCAGCATTTACCACCACAGTCATGAGTCTCTTACAGCTATCTCCCATTGCAGCCCGGCTTTAAAGTGCATGATCCGAGCAGCAGAAGGCTCCTCGGTGTGGGCAGCCTCCATCTGATATTGAGAGATGGACGCTCGGATGCGAGATGCAGCCATTGACATTGTAGCTGCAATATCTGCCTGAGTGAGTGTGAGGGGTCGGAACCCATTGCTGGAAGTCTGAGAATCAGAAGGGGATGTGGGAGGAGTATGCAATACAGACATGGTGAATGCAGGATTTTGAAGCTGGAAATGACAATGACAATGGTAGTTGATTCGGAAGTGAAGATATGAGCCACTGGTTGATTGATAAAAAATTTCAAACTCCGACATGGGTCGACCCGGCCAATTCCCGGGACTAAAATGTTCGGGTCGAAGTAGCTGTTTCATATCTTTCGCAAAAAAATTCATTCATCTCGAGCCTCTATAAACCCGCTCTTCAGGTCTTGAAATGCTGCCTGGGCATCCTGTGCAAGCAATGAATACATTTTGGATTGCCTTCCTGAGTAGCATGCATGACCCGGAAGGTGTTTCACCAATGATTCGCGCATCCTGTCACCCCATTGGGTTGCTTTCCACAAGAAAAAGTTACATGTCCAATCCATCTCCAATTGGACCAACATCATTTCTTCCTTCCATCAATCCCGTAGTGCCTTTGCCCTGAGCCAATGAACTCGGTAAACTTCGGACGGGTCCGTCAGCTGAGCGTGGGACACGTCAAGCATGCCCGAACTCACATTCCTCATTCCATGAGTGATCGGGACCCCCAAGGTTGACTTCAACTGACCAGAACCAAGCAAGGGACTCGTTTCACTGACCCCGGGCATTTGGATTGCCGACGGCAGTGCTGATTTTGAGCTGCTCGCGAAGCAGGGGTTTGTATTTCTGAACCTGGTCTTGCCCTGGCTCCAGTTGCATCATTTGCTTCCTCGTCTTCATATATATACTGGCATGGAGGGACACTGCCTGCTGCACCGAAGTCACCTGGGACCAAGCTCGAGTTTTCAGGGCCTGGGATTTGGCTTGCCTAACTGTTGTTCGAAACAGAATCGCCTTGTTGCACAAGTGAATTCGGAGGTTGTGAAGGGAGTCATTGGCCTGCCCTTCACGAAGAGACATCTCCAGCGGAATGAGATCGTCTGCATTGATCTACCCCGAGGTTTGATGGCAATGGGATTACAGTGAGCTCAGGGGAGTTTGCCCATGTGTCAGATGTCTTGGTGAAGTCTGCCAAGTCATCATCGAGATCATCAAGAATGTCTAAGTTCATGTCTTTGGGATTGTCATCTGCATCAAATCCCTCTCCGAGATGCATAATAGCAGACCGAGTGAATCCATCGATCTGGCCTTGGAGACGATCGCGTTGCCGGGCGATGTCTAACCTCTGTGTCTCGGTAGTTCTTCTACCAATTCTTCAGACCTCAATGAGCAATGCGATTTGAGCCTCTTCAATCGCCAACCCCATTGATATCCATGTTGCCACAGATCTGCGAGCAGGTGCTGCATTTCGGGCATTGCCCTCCTCTAGTAGTCTAAGCTCGATCTCCTTTTTGCTCAGTGCTGAGTGCACAATTAATTCGGACTTTGATGGAGACAAAGTCAACTAACCCTTCTTGATATTAATCTCATATACATCCATGGCCACGGGATCACTTATTCTGCTGGACTGAGCGATCCTCTCCCTGGCTAACCACTCTGTCTTTGAATCCCCGGGTGCTGCTTCATCGAGTCTGTCGAAAGCCGTTTTGCTTTCGGCGATGCCATTCTTCGCCTGCTTGTATTTTCGGCAAAGGGTCCTTTTCATGCGGATCATCTTGCAGAAATTGGAATCGTTCATCTGATAATCGAGACATTCCTTTCGATGCGGGGATGACATTCCCCGAGCAGCAGGGGAAATCAGGTTGAGACATGACCATAGGGTCTCCATGATCTCTCCATTGATCCGACCGATGCCTTCGATAAAATTCGATGCATAACGGACATAGCAG
Organism: Suillus subluteus; assembly: GCA_016647755.1. Taxonomy (NCBI): domain Eukaryota; kingdom Fungi; phylum Basidiomycota; class Agaricomycetes; order Boletales; family Suillaceae; genus Suillus; species Suillus subluteus. The sequence goes on from JABBWI010000440.1 coordinate 21,238, forward strand.
CTGTCCTGATGTCCGTGGATGTGCCACAACCCGATTCCGGGAATGATGGTCAATTCCAGAACCATTTCGAGAAATCGGCTTCGATCCACCCAAACCCGAAAGTGCTTGTTGTATTGACAATTGATATCATAGAAGGTGACCGCCCTGGTGATGCCTTCCATGTTGTGCCGGGCAGCCTCACAAAGGGCATAGTCCATGTTCATTTGTCTGCGAATGATGCATGGTTAACTCATGAATGTCGAATGGCTGGGTCGGCTTGCCTTTCGCCTTTCTGAAAATCTACCATCGAGTGAGGAACAAAGCAACCGTGTCGAGCACAGGCTACTCCCCCGATGCCCGTGGATTCCAGCTTGTGCCGAGCCGCATTTGCTTGATTTACTGCCCAGTGATTGTTGCAGCTTGATTTTTCCAAAGTGTCAGCAGCCTCCGCAAGATGCGTTTTATACCTGTCCTTTCCCACCATGAATCCCAACCCATCCGACAGCCAAACTTCATCAAATGGCTTCATGGGATGCAGGTGTTCGGCTTTGAAATTTCCGTCCATAACAAATGACCGGTTGTATTTCCACCTTGGAGTTGTTATTATCGCCGCAGTGACTTCGGTATCAAGGAAGACTCACTCATCAAGTGATTCATCCCCTGACAAGGACACATTAATTAATCCCAGGCTGAGGACATGCTGGGCAAAATAATGCGAGATCTCCTGCATTCGGGCTGTCGGAACAATGGCCAAAGCCATGCCATTTCATCGTCTTCAACTGCCTCCACTGTCGGGCGACTCTCATGAGCTCTCGATATCGGTCCTTGCCACATTCTTTGTCAAAATATTGTCCTTGAGATGAGAGATATAGCATTACCAGTACAAGGTGTGGAAACATGCTCGAGGTCATTCGCCGGAGCTTGCTGTAATAGTTCATCGCCGAGGTCCCACATTCAAGGTTGTCCAATAGAAAATCATCGAGAACCCTGAAGGTGAACAAAGTCTTCAGCTTGTTAAATGAAGTGGGGAAAAATCCATGTCGAAACATTTGAGGGTCTGGACTCATGGCATTTGGACACTCGCAGCATTGAACCCGGAGGCGATGAACTCCAGACTTGTCAATGATGACCATGGTGTTTTCCTTCGGCTGGAACTCAGGTCCCGACACAGATGGTAGATCTTCAGGCTCAAGCTGGTCTTCCGGTTCGTCTTCTTCGAAGAAATCCCACCTATCTGTAAGTATGGGACATTGTTTGCCCTCATGACCGAGGTGTATGATGAGTCCGACGTGAGTGAGACAACTTTGCTCGAAGAATTGACCGTTCCATTGACTGATCCAGTGGAAGGGATTGCAAAGATGTTGACTTCTGCAACAGCCAGTGCAATAGAGTGGCTCCCCAAGACAATCTTGACATTTGTAGACCCCATCCTGGTCGCAGACGACGCATCTCCTATCTTCTGGTGGAGCTTCTCGATCGAGGAGGTGATGCAGATATGATTCCTGCCTTGGCAGCCATTGCCTGAGGTAGTCATTCTGACTCTGCATTTGTTATACTTAGCTATCATTTGAATTGCAATGCAACATTTTACATGAACTTGCCATGGTTTTTGGGAGTTGCAAAGGCTCAAATGAGCCTTGGTCTTGCTCGTAAGTGTTGCCAGGAATGTCTTCCCAAAGAGGTGGTGCCTCAACAGGCCGAATTGTTGGTGATTCTGGGGGAGAGCTAGGCATGGACCTGTAGGCGCGTCTTTTTGTGCTTGCAAGTGGGACCTTGACCCAAGTTTTCCTACCTCTGCTGCCCCTTGCTTCAACCCTGTGGGATTTTTGCAGTGGGGTGCATCTACCTATCTTCATGTTATTTTCTAAGGCTGCAAGCCAAGCATCAGCTCAGGAATGTGAATAAATTGTTATTGCAATGTGATGTTATGCAGTCTGGATGCGTCATTACAAATTCATTTCCAACAATGGAATTGCGTCCAATATGGGTTGATTAACCAACTGTTAGGCATTGCTCAAAGTTGAACTTGTCACCATTATTACTTCCACCTTGCTCATCCTCAGCCCTTTCTGCAATCTCATTCACGATGGCAAGATCAGGTCATTCCACTCAGTTGACTTCCACTTCTGGAAGGCATAGGGCACGTCAACCACAGACACAGAAGCTCATGGATAATGAAATTTCGCAGTTGAAGAACTACCTTCCTGAGTGGACTTCGGCGAAAAGGAATGAGAAGAGGGCCGTTTTCACTGCCATAGCTAGGGCTGCCAGGCTATTTGCTCCCAAGGTCGATCAAGCACAATGGAAGAAGAGGAAGCAGGTGATTCATCCATGCTTCATTCAAAACTAAAATTTTAACATCTTATTCTTCCATGAACTCTCAGATGTACAAGACATGGTTGTTCAACAACAAGAAAAAGAAGGAGAGGAAGGACATGATAAAGTATGGGAGGAAATGGACTCCTAGGCAGGTGATCTACCAGCAGAAACGGGAGGAGGTGCTGAAGAGGATTGAGGACGAGTCCGGGGCAAAGCCAGGAGGTCCCGATATGTTCAAGCATTATCAGGCGGCTGTAAAAAGAGTCATGGCTGAATTGTCCGACGACGAGTTGGAGAAGGCGAAAGACACGGCTGAAGAATGGTCCAACAACTTTCCTCCTGCCGAGATACAAGCACAAGTGGCTCATAAGAAGGGACCGGCGTATATGGAGCACTTTTCGAAGGAGATGTGGAGGCAATGCAGGATGAGAGTGTTTGTGATGTCGGCGTGGAAGAATGAACAGGGAGAGGTTCTGTTCGGGATGTAAGTCAATTTGGTCATCGAAGATCTTCGGAGATCTTCAATCTCAATACATTTCATGCAGGCACGATGATAATGAGGCATTAGGAGATGGGAAAAGTTTCATGAAGACGAAGGATTGGGAGGACATCGAGCCAGTTTGGCAGGAGTACACGCAGGAACAATTCGGTGAGTGCTTGATCACCGGCTACTGGAATTAATTTGTTGAACTTCATCATGATAGGTGCCGGGGCACGAGATGGCGGGCGACAGGTGAAGGGAGGTTGAAAGAGAATCAAGAAGCCTGCTTTCGAACTCGAAATTGACGCGGATGGGATCCCGGTGCTTCCCAACATCACCGAAACTAAACTTGAGGAGAAGAAAACCATCGTCAGAGCATTTCTCACATCGCACTATCGTGAGTCCATCATTGCAACACCCGAATATTTGTTGAATGCATTTATGCAGGTATCTGTTCTGGGATTGAGATGGCAGTTGTGCCATGGAGCGCCCTCGTACAAAGTCAGGATGACTTTGTGGCAAGAAAGTATGTTCCGGCGGATGTGGACTTGAAGGAGCCTTCGAAGTTGCAACATTGGGACACGACCGCCTTACTGAATTTCTGGTATGCTCGGCAGGAGAAAGGCGAAGGTCCAACATTCCTGTTCAAAGCATGGAAGAACAGAGATGGGGACATGGTAGCCTCGGTTGTATCTGGGAATTCGCCTTCTCATCGGACTCGTAAAGTCAGACGAGTTATGATCCAAAGGCCTCGGATTTCGGAGACCGAAACTGACAGTGATCCCGAGACCGATCACGAGAGTGATCCAGAGAGCAATCCTGAGGGCGACACTCATCACATGGAGGATGATGCTGATGATGACACAGAGGAAGGTAGATTCCCGCAAAAGAGACCCAGAACGGAGCCTGGTCCTTCGACAGCACATGAAGGGACAGCCGTCCCACGGGCAATTCCAATGCCTCGCCCGGTCAATGCAGGGAAGACTGGTGCGCTGCTGACATCGCGAATGGGCGACCTCCTGACTGGACTGACTGAGCAAGTCACTGGACATGCTCAGGAGGATGGTGCAACCGAAAGAGTCAATAGGGCGCCGGCGCCAAAGAACATGCGGGGAAAGAAAGTGGTGATTGAGCCATTGGCGAGGACAACCCGGAGTAAGTCAACACAACAGGCATTGGACACAAGGCCTCGAGTGATGAGAGCAAGGGGAAAGAAGTAATGGACTGATCATAAACTGCCTGCCTTTACCTGCTTGTATTCAAATGTCAATGTGGAACTATCATATATCTGACCTAATATTATATGCCGAGTCCCGACTACCGAATATCAAGTATGGTAATCCTAACGTCTAACATCGATTATTGAGTCCCGGCCATGAAGTCGCGAGCATCGAGTCCCGGCCATCAAATGCCGACTATCAAACCTCGAGTCCCGAAACCCAAAGCCCGAGATTCGTTAAACACCGAGTCCCGACTATCGAGCGGCAAGTCCCGAACATCGAAAATCGAGTCCCAAATGTTGAGTGCCAAGTGTTGAGTCCCAATTATCGACTCCCGACCATCGTGTATCGAGTCCCGTTCGACACCTGGGGACATGTATTGAACAATTCGGTAGTGTACATGATGTGGGCATGTCAATGAAACTTCAGAGGTTGCAATACAGTAATTTACATGGTCATTTGTTCTTCAAAGTGTTCAATCATGGAATCTACTACCTTGAGCATTTCAATGCTCATCTGTTCAACTCTTTGCAACCTCTGCAGGTCTGCATCAGCTTTTTTCAGCTTGTCGGATGTTTCTGCCCAAGCAGTTCGGAATGGTCGCTCGGCCTCAATTAGTTGTTGGATGGAAGGGTCAGGAAGACCTCCAATATGGCGTTTGTAATCAAGTAGTCGATCTTGGAGGGATTGGTCTTCCAGAAAGATTAGCAAAAATATAAATGCTCTCCTTTGAGATACTCACATGCTGGGTGTTGGTATTGTCCGAAAGGATGGAGCTCCCGGACCATCAAACGTACATCCTCAATATCGAGCTCCGGCTGGTCTGCACGAGGTTCGGTAGATGATATGTCAGCTTGGGAGATAGGATAAGTATCAATAATGGTCTGGAATGAATGACCCACATGAAATAGACACCTCTGAGGTGGCCGGAGCAAAAGTGGGAGGATCGGCAGAATCCAGCAACTCATCAACCTCAATGACATCATCCTCAGGCCCGAGGTACAAGTCTGGATCAATAAGACAGCTGGCATCATCACCTTGACCTGGATGTGATTGATCTTCAAGGGTGAAGTTAGCATGCATGGGGATCCCCGATGATAAGGAATGTATAGTCATACTGGGTATTGCAGCCGATGCATCCGGGGGTCCGGATGACGTAGAACCATATTCTATGTCATCATCCGGCCTGAGGTATAAGTCATCTAAGTCATCTAAGGGATGCCCGGTGAATAGATAAGGCATGATAAGAATACAACATACCTGGTGATACCCGGCCCATAGATGAGTCATCCACATCCATAGAATTACAGTTGGTCACCGGGGGGTCATTAAATCTAACGGCTGGATGGGAACTCATGTGTGGAGAATTGTTGGACTGATTGACTGATGATCTAAAAAACTTCAAAGTTCAACACAAAGCCAGCGATTGCCGAAAGTTGAACCACAACCAAACAAACACAAACAATCAACGATTTTGTGGATTGCCCATCAAATGTCTTGTTTGTTTTGAAACTTCATCTTTCTGATAACTGATTTCAATCTGATTTCAAGATCTTTCAATCTCTCAACCCACTCATCATGTCCACTCCAGTTGACGACTCTTTGACCCATCTGAAGGCATCCACTGCCCAGATCATGGCCATCATCAGCGCCGCCCGGCAGATTCCCCTGGGTCCCAGCCACACGGTGTTGGGAAAACAGGTTGCTACACTGGTGGTATGTATTTTATTTTGGTGCTTTTTCTTTTCTAACATCTAGGTAGTCTGATGTAGCCAAGGAGCATGGGTCCGGGGTTGGTCCTATTCCCGGCCTCATCATTTCGTGCTCCAAAGAGCTCCAGCGCATCCGGAACATGGTTCCCAAGGTCTGGCCTGACTGGCACTCCATCGGGTATGACGATCCTCGCATTCTGAGGCACCCCTGGCACCCCAAGGTCCTCACCTGGAACGCCTTAGGCGACCAGACCTTCGATCTCCCAACTGCTGCCCCCCCATCCACAGGTCCGATTCCTGTCAACCTTCCCTCCCCAGCCATCCCTGGCAGCAATGTCGCCGGCCCTTCCACCAACCCCACCACCGAGTCCCAGGACAAGGGGAAAGGTAAGGCCATCTTCACTGACCCAGATCCTGAGGCAGAAGGGAGTAAGAAGAGGAAGTCCCCCTTGATTTCTGGATCCTCCTCCCAACCCCCGAAATCCGTGATGAAGACTCGCAAGCATCAGAGGTCTGCTCGCGTTGTGAAGTCCAAGCCCATCGTGGAGTCGGAAGATGATGAAGACTCGGTTATGCAGGTATGTCGTCTTGTTCATTTGTTTGTTGTCTCTCATTTTTGTGTAGCCACTTTCGGGTGGAGTGCCGGAGATCATCCTCCCCCGGCTCTCCACAATTGTTGCAAGGACCCCTGATTTGCCTCGCTCGCCCCGGGTACCCAAGAAGAAACCTTTTGGCCCTGCCACAGTAAGTGTCATTTATTCATCCGGGCCTCGGGCGTTTGCTTACATTATACCAGGTGATTGCCGGCAGTCACAAAGCAGTTGTCGAGCCCGCCAAGCCAACTCCCGAACCTCCGGTGCAGGCACCCCCAGTCATCCCCGCAGTTGACATTCTCATTCCCGGACCGGTGAGTACTTTTCAATATATCAAGTGGGTCCATACACTAATACAACCAACAGAACAACCCATGCTATGCTTGCCACAAGCAAAAATGGCCTTGCGCAACTTGGTCGGACAAGAGGACCAGGGCTCCGTGTATGTCGTGCATCTACTGCACCACAAAGAAGATCAAGTGCACCCCCGCGACTATGGGATCCCCGCCTCCTCGCATTTGTGCTTCCTCTACTACCCGGAAGGCGAGGTCCCGAACACCATCCAGGGCTTCGTCCAAGACTCCCTCCAAGGCTCCCCCCGCGTCCCAAACTCCCGCCCCCTCCAAAGCGTCCCGTACCTCCCAGTCCAGGGCCCGAACTCGCAGTCAGTCTCGTGGACCGGCCGGAACTTCCAGTGTCACTGCTGTGACCACTCCCAAGACCCAGACGCGTGGTCGCAGCAAGACCATCACTGCCGTCAAGGCACCTGCACCTGCACCTGCACCTGCACCAGCTCGTAAGTCACCCGAGTTTTTCATTCTTCACCGTCTGACCTTAAGTTTCCCTTGTAGCACTTCCGTCTTCCAGGTCGGCAGTCCCTGCTGCAACACATGGCCTGGCAGTCCCTGCTGCAGCGCTCGGGTTGCCTATGCCGGATCTCCATGCCATGTCCATTGCGATTCGAGATGGCACAGCTCGAATCGCTCTTCTCGAGGCTCGTGTGGCAGAGCAGGATGGTAAGATTGATACCCTGCAATGCCTCCATGAAGGCCTTAGGCGCGAAATCATCGACCGGCACCCCTCATTCCCACTTCCAGACACTCCTGCCCCTGCAACATCCTTGTTGCTTGATCAATCTGGCCACCACACCATGTCACCCCCGGAATCCGCGCTCCCTCCTCTGATTGATCTCAGTATGGAAACTATGGCTACCACACCTGCAGCCCCGACATTCCCGGATGCCTCTGCCATTGAGGGTCTCCTGTTCGACTACAACCAAGTCATTCATCCAGAGGATCCAGATGCATCCGGCGACGTTGTGGACCCAGGTGATCCAAGCAACCTTGTCCCAGAATATGACTCTTCCAGCAACATGGATGTTGAGGTGGAGGTGAAGGTTGAAGAGTCTTCTGGGGAGGTTGACATGGCTACATAATTGCATAGTGGTAGATGTATATACAAGTTTTGAATGAATGTAACCTCTGCCAGTCCTTTGATTGAGTCACTGAGTTCCGAGTGCCGGGTCTTGGAGTTTGGGTCATGGTACTCGACATTCGAGTGTTGTCGAATCTTTCGTCTCAAGTGCCGAGTGCCAAGTACCAAGTGCCGAGTTCCGGGTCTCGGTACTCAGTACTCGACATTCGAGTTTCGTCTCGAGTACCGAGACCCGAACCCCGAGACCCGGCACTCGGTACTTGGTGCTCGGCACTCGGCACTTGAGATGAAAGATTCTACAAAACTCGAATGTCGAGTACCGACTACCGAGACCCGGCACTCGGCACTCGGCATTTGAGACAAGATTCCACACGAAACTCGAATATCGAGTACCGAGTGCTGAGTGCCGGGTTTCGTCTCAAATGCCGAGTGCCGAGTACTGAGTGCCGAGTGCCAGGTCTCGGTAGTTGGTACTAAACATTCGAGTTTCATCTCGAGTACCGAGACCCGAACCCCGAGACCCAGCACTCAGCACTCGGTACTCGGCACTCGGCATTTGAGACGAAAGATTCCACACAAAACTCGAATGTCAAGTACTGACTACCGAGACCCGGCACTTGGCATTTGAGACGAAAGATTCCACACAACTCGAATGTCGAATACCGACTACCGAGACCCGGCACTCGGCATTTGAGACGAAAGATTCCACAAAACTCGAATGTCGAGTACCGACTACCGAGACCTGGCACTCGGCACTCGGTACTCGGCACTTGGCACGTGAGACGAAAGATTCCACACGAAACTCGAATGTCGAGTACCGAGTGCTGAGTGCCGGGTCTCAGTAGTCGGTACTAAACATTCAAGTTTCGTCTCGAGTGGCTAGTGGCAGGTCTCGGTAGTCGGTACTAATCATTCGAGTGTTGTCGAATATTTTGTCTCAAGTGCCGAGTCCCGAGTACCGAGTGCCGGCACTCGGCACTTGGTACTCGGTACTCAGGATTGTACCTCGGCCTATCTGTCTATATGATATGTAGCTGGGCCCACCCGTCTATCTAATATTGCCCAACGTCGGCCCACCCATCTATCTAAAATTCCCCACTTCGGCCCACCCGTCTATCTAATATGACCCCACGTCGGCCCACCCGTCTATTTAATATATAATTCACCTCACCCTCGGCCCACCCGTCTATCTAATATATAATTCACCTCATCCTCGGCCCACCCATCTATCTAATATGATCCCATGTTGGCCCACCCGTCTAGCTAATATATAACTCACCTCACCCTCGGCCCACCCATCTATCTAATATGATCCCACGTCGGCCCACCCATCTATCTAATATGATCCCACATCGGCCCACCCGTCTAGCTAATATATAATTCACCTCACCCTCGGCCCACCTGTCTATCTAATATTTTTCTACATCGGCCCACCCGTCTATCTAATAAACATTTCACCGCCCCCTCGGCCCATCCGTCTACAAAATAATACTAATACGTCGGCCCACCCGTCTATATAATACTATTTGCTATATATCTCTCCTCAGGTCTATAATATAATGTCAATCCTACTCTACATATTACCCACATGGGCCCACCCATCTCCATAATACTATTTCTCCCGGCCCATCCGCTATCGTCGATGATATATATAACATCAGCATAGATGGGCCCACCCGTCAACATCGGAAATAATATTTCTCCTGGCCCACCCATCAACATCGGGAATATACATAACATCGGCCCATAATCCGCTGGCCCGTATTACACGGGATATTATGTAGGTCGGGTGACCCGTATAATATGGGATTTGTCACTGAAGGGGCTTGGCCTAATTGATGTTGCTCTTTTGCCTTGATAGTGTCGGTGACAAGGTCCACAAACAAAGTGTCCGCGTTGACCAACGACTATTGTAGCAATGTAGAAACATGGCTCTCCCTTCCGAATTTTGGCAGCACAGGTGGAGCGTTCACAGATGCGGTCTTCATTGGCGAACGCGTCTTCAGTGAACTGTGACACAAGTTCGTGAGAGGCCATCGATGGTGAAGAGGCAAGATACAATTATATTTACATGGGGATGCGACAAGTTAAATACTGTAACAAATGTCCATACTAGACCATCAGTTGATCAGACCAAGTGAGAGCGCCATGAGCCTTGCCTCAAAGACTGCCAGAAATCAATACATGGTCATACTAAACCGTCAGTTGTTCAGAGAGCGTCTAGACCGTAGTTAGAGCTGTTCATACCAAGTGAGAGTGCCATAAGCCTCACTTCAGAACGTCAAAGTTGGTCGGACCAAGTGAGTTGATCAAATCAAGTGAGAGCACCAAGAACTATGTGAAAGCGATGTAAGAGTACCAAGAAATCAATGAAATGCCTCATCTTGAAGGGTACCGGTTAGGCACCAAGAAGAGTTGCAAAGGACGTTTGCAGCATGAAAGAGGCGATCTACATGGGAGGATGAAAGAGGGAGGATGAAAGAGGCGATCCAACGAAAGTGCAAAATGCACAAGTTAGAACGAGGTAAGTGCTATACTTATGAACGCACCTGTTGCAAAAGATGTTTGCAGCATGAAAGAGGCGATCTACATGGGAGGATGAAAGAGGCAACCCATGCAAGACACACAAGTTAGAACGAGGTAAGTGCTATACTTATGAACACACCTAAGATCTGAATAGGGAGGCGATCCAATGAAAGAGAAAGATGTTTGCAGCATGAAAGAGGTGATCCACCTGGGAGGATGAAAGAGGTGATACAAGAAACATGGCTCTCATGTGAAAGAGGTGATTCACATGGGAGGATGAAAGAGGCGATCCAACGCAAGACACACAAGTTAGAACGAGGTAAGTGCTATACTTATGAACACACCTGCATGCCGAATTGAAAGTTAAGGTGGCGTTACAAGAAACATGGCTCCAGACCTCTATGTAATATCCGAGGAGCAGCCTGAGTCCTTATCTGCACAAGTTAGAACAAGGTAAGTGTTATACTTGTGAACGCACCTGCTGTTACAAGAACATCGGGCCGTGTTAGGCCCCTATTCATTTTCCTCTTCACTCGTCTCACTTTGTACTTACTACGTCATTTCACTTCGAATGCGCAGCTCATTCTAGAACGCTGCGCACGTTTTACTGATACCGTTGTTTCGTCTCTTTGACTCACAACCCTATGCCCTTACCGCCTGACCGGTACTTATATCTGACTCACCTTCCCCTTTGCCCTTACCGTCCAACCGGTACTTATCTCTGACTCGTGTTCCCCTTTGCCCTTACCACTAATACGGCAGTCCTGCCCTCAACCACTTCCTACCTATATATACCAGTAGGGTATCGCCTGTATTCTCTAACTTGAATCTACTTGGTTCTATCTGCCTACTTCCTAGAAGCCTTAAGCAAGCTTCGCCTTCTCCCCTTAAAACTTCTGTTGAGCTCATCGCTCAATAGTCTTGCTAGTTGAGAAGTACGATTACAGACACGCCATCGTAATCGTCGATAATACCTTCGTCTTGTAGACGAAGCTATTGCTTAAAGAACTCTTGCTATTGAACGCCTGCTGGTCTCAGCAGGCTTAGCAAGAGCCCCTATCCAAGTTCTAGTTGCGAACGCGCATCGTTCGTAACACCTGCTGCCCAGTTGAACGTTAAGGTGGTGTTACAGAGATGATATTTGGATGATTATTTGGATGATATAACAGCATCACAGTAAACTGGGACTATCCTGCATCTCTCAGCATGCCCAACCAGTATAAACCCACACGTACGTGTGGCACATGTCTTACTTTACTACTCCTTGACTTTAACCTTGCCTAGCCCCCTTAGATGAGCTCGCACCTCACATTCTGCGCTATTGGAAGACACAGCTCAACGATAAAGAGATTGTTCATGCTTTGCAGAAACATTTCGACACAGAATGCTATGGTATTGGGTGCGTGGATGGACGTTATGATTAGCTGTCATCTTCTGATCTGAAATCTATTCTATCTATCTTAGACTCACAAAGTTTCACCAAATTTGTGTGGATATGGGCCTTGAACGCTCGCGTCAGCAAGGTCACACTGTAGAGACCATCCACGAAGCTGTCACAGAACTTCATCAGATGTTCCCTCATGCTGGAATGCGAGAGATGATCGGTTTACTCTTTCACGAAAAGAATATGAGTGTAGCTAAGTAATTTTGTCCAATCAATCAATTTGTCACAGAGACTTACATTGTAACTACTAATACTAGGTCAGTCATGATGTCTTACTTCGCTGCCTATGAGCCTGAACTAGTGCGGGAACGTAAGGCCAGACGACTGAAATGGAAGTGCTTCTGGGCAGCCGGCGTTAACAATCTCTTTACTGTTGACCAGCACAATAAATGGTTGAGGTTTGGGCTTGATCTTCACACTGGAATTGAGCCGTTTTCAGGGCGGATCATGTGGATCCAAGTTTGGCACTCTAACCGAAACCCACAGTTAATCCTCAGCTACTACCTGGATATGATCGCAGAACTTGGTTGTGAGTTTCAGGTATACTAGTCGTAAATACTTCACTGACACAACTGCCAGACATGCCACTGATCACTCAAAGCGATCTAGGCAGCGAAAACTGTGGCATCGCAAATGCACAGACTCTTCTTCGCCAGCGCTACGACCCAACCCTCCAAGGCACCCTGCAACATCGTTGGATGCGTACGAAGAAAAATGTAATGCCGGAGATTACTTGGTCACAGCTCCGGCATAGGTTCACTCCCGGTTTCAAGACCTTGCTGGATGAAGGGGTCATTGAAGGCTGGTATGATTCAGGGAATACCCTTCACATGTACACAGCACTCGTCTTACGCTTTTATGTGCTCATAATGTCTTGTCATTTGTCCACATCTAGGATGGTATTTCATTGGGTTTTTATACCCTGGTTGCAGCAGGAGCTCAATGCTTATAGAGATTGAGTGAACAATAGCACCAAAAGGCGCGACCACAACAAGGTATCTACTCGTCTCTGTCTTGTTAAAATGTGCGCCTGCAATCCCTCTAGGTACTCCCACATGGTGTCCCAAGTCTTATCTACGATTCTCCTGAAGATTTTGGAGCATTGGACTTTAAGGTATTTATTTGCATAAGCAACCCTGTGCGAAGGCTTACTGTACCAACTAGGTTTCTATTGATCGCGAGGGCATCGACTATGTTCACAATTTCTACATTAATGCTTCCCATCCAGTATTCAATCTTGTTCCACCTATGCTGGGCGACTTTATTGAGGATTGCTATGACGCAATGGGATGTCCTGCAGTCACTCGGTCGTCAGTTTGGACTGTATACAGGAACCTCCTGTCTGCTGTACAGCTTGCAGAGAACCCGCATCCCAACTCACTACTGACAGAAAATGAAGATGTCGCTGCCGATGCATTGCCATTGATGGGTGGCCATGACAAGTTACCTTTTGACAAGGAACCGGACGGCATGTACTACATGGGTGGTGTGCGCAGAGGATTGGGCCTAGGTAGCACAAATATCCTTTAATTGACTATATACTGACCAGGCCAAAGGTGATTCTCACGTCCATGACCTAGATTCTCACATCCATGACCTAGATGCTCTAGCCAAACTTGATGAACCCAATGTTCCATCAGATGACAGCGTTACAGGTGTTGATCACACAGCCTTGATAGTTTGGCAGTTTTCGAGTGACGAGTTGGAGAATGATGGCACAGCAGACAAATGGTGACATCGGATTGTGTTAGTGTACCTCATAATTAGTTGTTTTGCTTGGTTTACTTTGCTCAAAGTCCGCTGAATTATTTGTGCAAATACTGGGTTGGAGGCGTGTCAGGAGTCCTGTCGAAGCTCTTTGCCTTATTAGGCAATTCACGTGAGTAAATACGCTGACTAAATGAGCACGGTGCTCCGGCTTTCCATAGTATTCTGCCTTCTTCGTGAGAAGTATATAATGCACATTGGAAAGGCATGTGCAAGGTGAGCAAATTGCAGACCGATGCCACCTAAGCCTAAGATACCAAGCCTGCGCCCAGTGACGTCATGAGTTTGCGCCGCATTCCAGGGTGTCTTCCATGTACCAGTACGAAGGGAGCGTTCTGTCATCGAGAAGTGATAGCATAGGGTATAAAGCGGCAGTGGCAGTGGCATCCTCGTTCGCTCCTGGAGTATTCGACACATTAGTAACAGTTGATTCTCACTGAGAGCAGACATTAGCTCGTTCTTTACAGGCTTGCTTGTCGATTTCATCGTAACCACCGCCACTCTGAGTAATCCAGCGGACCATGCTCGTATCGGCTAGAGCGTGGATTAATGGTGCGTTAAATTTGCCTATGGCTTCACAAGATGCGTTGCGCCCGTACGAGGCGCAGTCCCTTCATACGGCCCATCGGACCTGAATGAGAGGAAATGAGAACGAGACTCTGAAACCAGATGCTGAAGAGGAAAAGGCATGCTTACTACAACTTCGGCGATCCCATGAAACATCTCCTTGAGTTTGTCCTGGACATACACATCAGAATCCAAATTATCATCGGATAAACCTAGAAACCGACCACACAGGAAGCTGTTATAATTCATCAATCTAACACGTGTTGAAGACATGGGACTAAAATAACTGATCGATATACCACGAGGTCGCTCACATCCCACTCGCAACATAAAAACCTTGAAGGCAAATAAATTTGGGCACAATCATGAGACATATCAGACTATCGTTCTTATTCAGCCTCGTCTGGTAAAAGCAGCAGGCCGCCCGTTACTGGCATGCCTACTAAAACCTACCCTCATCTGTTGGAGCAACGTCAGACACATACATTAAGGGTACGCAAACACCAGCATGAAACTCACCAGAGCAGCAATTTTCGACACGCCTCTGATTTTCCTGCATTCCTCTTGAAGGTTGTATCCGTGGCTAGTGTTAAGCGTTCCAGAATCGTAGTGGCACTTCAAGTACCTAAGAAATAAAAGATGACGAGGTGCTCAGACGTCATCATCCGTGAGCGGCCTAAGAACGAACAGGAGGTAAACTTCCTCCTTGAAGTCCTGGTATATCTTACGGTTACTCTTGCGCTGATAAAAGTCCCAATATCAAGAGTTGTTGACTACGAGAGAAGAATAGATACCTCAAGTGTTCGCGCTTCCTCCTCGTATGCGTGACTCTGGTGCACGAAGAAGTGATTCGCAAGGACACAAAACGACATGCCGGAGAGGTACATCTCGTAAAGACAAGCGGCCTATATCCAACAAGGCGTTCATCGCACCTGGAAAGATTGTATTAGACGAAGCAAGACAGATTTTTGACTTGGATTTAGTTGGTACCATGATGGCCCTTCCTTTCCGAAGATCACGTAAGGCTCGTATGCGGGGTGGTACTGCGTGACCTTGTAAACTCCCCCAGGGGCGGCAGAATAGAATCACGGATAATCGGTGCCGTTATGGGCAGGAGCCCAAGTGCGATGGAACATATCGATCTTCTTCGCCTTGACTAGCGAAAGGAATGTCTAAAATAGCACCATTCAGTGACTTGCTAGAATATATCGCGAGAAAAATAATTCTGGTCCAGGCCATCTTGCTGTTTCACATATTCGAACGCAGGTACCACAATAGCAGCATGTTCCTCCTTCAAAATTCGGCCAATCTTAACTTCTAGACTAGCTCTGGTAGCAGAGCGGAAGTTGGTGCAAATGATAAAGTCAACGTCAAGCATCATGGCGAATTTGGTACAGGAAAAGAGATGCGCGGTATTCCGCCAAGTATTCAATTGACGGTCGAAGAGTGTGAACACGAGGTGTATGTCGACGTAAGTTGACATCGCGGGCGTTGACACACATAGGTCACGCAAAGCATCCAGAAGGGGCGTGTGCTGCACTAGGTTTGACATGGACGGTTACAGAAATCGGACCTTTGACAAAAACAAAATTAAGGAAAGATTGAAAACACAGACGATTGTAAGACCGGAGCAGACCTTGAATGGATTGAATGTGACGAGAGTGGTGACTGTAATATCGTTCTGTTCGAATGTCCTTGAAGCCCTGTGGTAGTAGGGGACCACTTGAGGAGGGTGCATAGACTGCCTCGGACAGAAAAAGATCTTCGTTCATTGAAATCCCGTCTGTTGCCCTGGGCAGTTGTAACGAGGATGCAGGCCAAAGTAACATTTCCTGAGATGTTGTGCCGGCGACCTCTGTATCTTGATGAACTTTGACAATGGCTGTAGACCTCACAAATATCCGTAGTGGAGGCGGGATATGATAGAGTACCGCGTTCGCAACATAGAAGGAAGCTGCCAGACAGATAAACATGCAAGCAGTGGAATATAAGTGTTGCTAGTCTCCGAGTCTCTTGCGTGCAGATCGCGCAATAAGAAGCTTAAGTCTGGTGCCACTTTCTCTAAACTTAAGACTCCGACTACACTTGGTTGTCAACTTCCCAAATAGTGCAACGCTCCGAGATATCGGGTCAGCAACTTGTCCGCAATATTTTATCCGCGGTGATGTGTTCTTATAGGTAAGGTAACCTTCCTCGTGGGTTGACCACGATTCTGAATGCAGACGGAGTGCAGGTAAGTCACGTTCTTTCTTGGCCGCCACGAAGATAATACTTATTAAGCTCAGCGTCGACTCTGACTAGTCCCAATCCATTTCATTCCAAACCTACTATGGTCATGCTTGTTCACTCCAAGAATTGGTAATGCCTCTGTCACTTGATACAATTGGGCATTCAAATATTCACGCTTCGATCTGATCGCTCTTTTCTATCGCCGCATGGTGTATCCTTCATCCAAACAGGTTGAGCCTCCCCACTACAAGGCAACAAGGTCCCTCTAAAGTGATGCATCAAACTAAAGCTTCTATTAGATGTGTTCTCCGTCGCTTCAGGCACCTGAGACCTTTTGTCAAGCCACTCCCCGGCCGGTGTATCCAGTGAACTGTGATGAGGCCATCAAGCCAAGCCCCAAATTCAAATCATATCCCAGTATTTGTGTCGCCGCCTTGATGGGTTCACAGCTTTTGCACTAGTCTTACCTTTCTTAACGCTCTTCTATATCACATCTTCTTCACTTTCTATTGGTACTCCACAGTGCGCATTAAGCCACCTGAGCCTTACATAACCGTACTTAACGCGCGTTCCGTCGTCGTCCCCACCTCACCGTTTTATCATCACTCGCTGAGACTCTTCTAGTGTACAACCTCGAGATGGAGTATTCGTCTGACGATATCGCAGCGGCGAGAAGCTTTCAGTTCGCTACGGTGTGTCTCCTTGTCCATATGAGGGCGAATAATACTTAACAATTTATGATCCATCAGTACATATACAGTCCGTACTGTCTGACAGGTCTGAACCCCTTATTCTTTCCCCTAACACATTTCATTTCAGCGTCCATGGCTACATTCTGGGTAGGCTTAGACTGATCTATTTACGTCCGCTGTTAATCTCGCTTATTCAGGTCTATGATTATGCATGTTCACTCCATGAAGAGGTATTACACCCGTTCCGTAATACACCTCGGTTTTAATATCTGTGCAAAGTGGTCATTTTTGCTTCAATCGCACTGGAACAAGGTGAAAGGCTTGTATATTGCTACACGATACCTCCCCTTTATTCTTCTCACCACAAATCTATATAGTGCGTTCCTCTCCAGCACACATCGCCCCAATGATGGACTAACCCTTGTTCTTCAGTGAACTTTTCCCAAAATGAGAACCCAGATGTATGTCATGCTGTGAATAGTTAATGAGACCGAACGACTTACTGCATGATTTCGCCAGAGATGCCGGGTGTTGGCCAATATTGACTCAGGTACGTGCATGGTACATTCATATATGCACGTCCTTGCTGAGGGCTACCACTTTCCTCTCACAGGTATTGGTATGGTATCAACCATCTTCTCCGAATGTATCTCTCGTTCCTCCGTACTATATGTATGTTTCTGATCTGATTCATCCAGGTTTTTTCATCCTCAGAACATATGCGCTCTGGGATAATAACAGAATCTTGCTCGCAGCCATGGCGTCCACCTTTTTCGTGAGTTCTCAATCCACTCACCATACCAAAGCTAGTGGTAGATGCATCAGCCAGGCTTTTATCGTAGCATCCTTCACCATTGCCTTCACCACTACCGCCCCCGCCGCATGTACGCGCTCTCACCTCCACCATGACGTTCCACTACCATTCAACAATTCTATTCACTTTCACAGATGCCGCTAGCGCGATCCCAGGCATCACAGGGTGCTACCAGAGTTCGACTAGTTTCCAGCTCTTCATACCATTTCTTCTCCTTTTTGCGTTCGAACTGGGTGGGTAATCAGGAGCATATATATGTATGTAACCCTTGCTGACAGATGTTCTCCCCAGCACTCATGATACTCACGCTCATACGCGCCATACAGAGCTGGCGGACGAACACAAACCGTCTGTACGTTGTCCTGGTGAACCATAACATATCCTATTATGCATGCGGTCTTCGTAAGTTGACACTCGTATGCGCCCTTTTTCCGTACTCATCCATGATCATTCTCTTTCCTGAAGTGTTCTCAGTGGTGAACATATTCACATCGCTGCTCCTCCAGGTGTGAATCCCCAAAATGCCTTGTATGATCCAGTCGTTGATGTTCTGCGCCCCAGTATTCCTACCACTCCATGTTGCATGAGTGTGCACCTCTGCATCTTGCTACGTATTCTTACTGACAATACCGAAACTTACGCCCGCGTACAGTTTCCAGTTCATCATCCTCGCCGTCCTCGCCACGCGCATGCATCTCCATCTCTGGCAGATGGGCCAATGTGGACACAGCTCTCTCGTGGATATTCCAATGTCCGATATATCATTTGTACATTCTATGCCGTGATGTCTTATCCTGTGGTTTATTCGGTGTCGTTCATGGAGCGAGGCTTGGACTGTACGAGATGACTGGGGTGGATTTGGTAGTGTTCGCTACGTGTGTAACTCATAAGACGTGTCTGTCTTGGGGCGGGAGGAGCATACGAGGACCCCCTTCGGTCAGCTCTTTGACGATATACTGTGTTTACACTAGCAACTCAGGAGATATAATATCAACATATTCCTGTCCTTCGTTCGTATCAGCGAATATTCAGCGTATCTCTTCGCGTTCTTGGACTCGCCCTCGACAATGCTATCTACAATTGACCATGAGCAGAGGGACCCGGAGGTTTGACGAGCACGGTTCGTGCTAGCGTCAAACCTCGACAACTGTTAAATGTAATTACACACGCAGGTCGCAAAGGAAACTGTCTTCGTTTCACTGTCCAAGATGAACGGTTTGGATGGATGCAGTAACTTTAGAATGTATTGAGCAATTGGACTTTAACGAACCGACTATGCAGCGCAATCGCGCGCGTTTCTAACTAATCCTTTTTCAACCGAGATGTTTCGTTGAATGACGCGCATGCAGTTACACTTACACGAATATTATCTCCGATTTCGACTAGAGTGGCGATGAATCCGTCGTATCGCCAAAAATTCTTTTTGTAAATCCAAGCTTTGAAGAGGCCGTAGAAGTTGTCATGGTAGTGAGGAAAGGACAGAAGCAGCATGACGTATTGGACGCAATAACACCCGATCACTGAAAATCCCAATAACGGCCGTACTAGCGGCTGATTGACTCAAATTAGAGTTTTGACAGTTCCTTTAGGTCCCTCCGAGGTAGCTTCGTGTTTCAAGT
Source organism: Suillus subluteus (assembly GCA_016647755.1). Classification (NCBI taxonomy): domain Eukaryota; kingdom Fungi; phylum Basidiomycota; class Agaricomycetes; order Boletales; family Suillaceae; genus Suillus; species Suillus subluteus. Next base: position 40,634 of record JABBWI010000440.1, read on the forward strand.
GATATGATGCATACAGCTTTTATTATGTACATGTTTTGACTTCTGTTCGCTTCCATCTTACCTATCTTAGCGCTCTTCTATGTCTTGCACCGTGACTTCTCACCTCTTTTTTTGTATAGTGTACTTAACGCCTGTCCCGTCGTCAGCGTTTTCTCATCACTCCCTGAGACCCTTCCAGTGTACAACCTCTAGATGGAGTATTCATCTGAAGATATCGCAGCAGCCAAGAGCTTGCAGTTCGCTTCGGTGTGTCTCCTTGTTCATATGAGGGCGAAAAATTCATGTTTCATCACTGGCAGTACATATATGGTGCGTCACGGTACTATCTGGACCCCTTATTCCTTGCCTTAACACAGTTCAGCGTCAATGGCTACATTCTGGGTAGGCTTATCCTCATCTATTTACGTCCGCTATTAATATCGCTTTTCCAGGTCTATGATTATGCATGTTCACTTCACGAAGAGGTAATACACCCGTTCTGTAATACACCTCGGTTTTAATACGCTTTGCAAAGTGGACATTTTTGCTTCAATCGCACTGGAGCAAGCTAAAGGGCTTGTATATTGTTACACGATACCTCCCCTTTATCATTCTCACAATAAGTTTATATCGTGCGTCCCGCTCCAGCACCCCGGTCACTCATTAACACTTGTTCTTCAGTGGGCTTCACCCCGAGTGGGAACTCAGGTGTATGTGATGCGGTGCAGAGTTAATGAGAACAATTGACTTACTGCATGACTTTGCCAGAAATGCCGAATGTTTTACAGTATTAACACATGTACGTGCATGGTACATTCATGTATGAACGTCTTTGCTGAGGGCTACCACTTTCCTCTCACAGGTCTTTGTATAGTATCAGTCATTTGCTCCGAATGTACCTCTCGTTCCTCCGTACTATATGTGTTTCTGATCCGATTTATCCAGGTTTTTTTATCCTCAGAACATACGCGCTCTGGAACAAGAATAGAATCTTGCTCGTGGTCATGCTGTCTGCCTTTTTCGTGAGTTCCCAATCCACTCACGATAGCCAAGCTGGTGGTAAATGCATTAGCTAGGTTTCTCTCGCTGCATCCTTCTGCATTAGCTTCGCCACTGTCGCTCCCGCAGCATGTACTCGTTCTCACCTTCCCCTGGCGTTTCATCATCACTAAAACATCTTCACAGATGCAACTAGCGCGGTCCCGGGCATCACAGGGTGCTACCAGAGCTCGACTAGTTTTCACCTCTTCATACCATTTCTTCTCCTTTTCGCGTTCGAACTGGGTGGGTGACCAGGAGCACATATATGAATGCAACACGCGCTGACAGACGGCCTCTCCAGGACTCGTGATACTCACGCTCATACGCGCTATACAGAGCTGGCGGATAAACCCAACCCGTCTGTACGTTTCCCTGGTGAAACATAACATATTCTATTATACATGTGGATTTTGTGAGTTGACATTTGCACGTGCCGTGTTTCCGTGCTCATTCATAATCATTTCTCTTCCCTGAAGTGCTCTCGGTAACGAACATATTCGCATCAATGTTCCTCCAGGTGCGTGAATCTCCCGAATGCCTTTTATAATCGAGCCATTCATGTTTGATGCCCCAGTATTCCTACCCCGCCTTGTTGTATGAGTATGCACTTCCGCATCTTGTTGCGTATTCTTACTAACAATACCCAAACTTACCCCCACGTACAGTTTCCAGTTCGTGATGCTCGCAATCCTCGCCACGCGCATGCACCTCCATCTCTGGCACATGAGCCAACGTGCACATAACTCTGGCGCCATTGTGTATATTCCAATGTCTGACATGTCACCTGTAACTTCTACGGCGTGATGTCTTACTATCCAGTGGTTGATTCGGTGTTGTTCGTGGAGCGGGGCTTGGGCTGTACGAGATGACTGGTGGGGGTGGATTTGGTAGAGTTCACTATGTGCTTAACTTATAGGACGAGTCTGTTGCGGGGCTGGAGGGGCATACAAAGACTCTCCTTTGGTCGGCTCTTCGACGACATACTGTGTTTGCAGAGGCAACTCAGGAATACAATATTGGCAACATCTTCGTTCGTCTCTGCAAATAGACAGTGTCCCTTTGCATTCTCGACAACGCTGCTTACAATTGACAGTGAGCAAGGGGATCGGTCCGGAGGTCGAGCATGGTTCGTGCTATGCGTGCCTAAATTATAGGATGAGTCTGTCGCGGGACGTCAGTAGCATTTGGATGGCCCTGGTCTCTGTGCCTTCCATAGTTTCCACTGTAAGCGGCGGTGGATTCAGGATTCAGGGTTTGAGTGTGCTAGAGCCAGACATACAGCCTGACAACAATGAGCATTATGTTATAGGTCCATCAAGGCACAGCGAGCTCCACGAATTAATGAAGCGTCCCTGATATGACAGGACGACATCCAGAATCACCTACACTGCTGACATATTTGTCTCACTCGACTACTAGATAAGTCACTTTCGTACCTTGTGACTTGTCGATGAAAGACTGCTTGAAGGGTGGGGGATTCAGGGCTTCTACCTTGATGCGGACCGGAAACACTTTGACCCGCCCTATCGTTATGGCATAGTGAGTAGTGCCTGATGGAATTATTCACGGACGATATCTGGGATGCGGGAAATGTAGTGCGGTCAACTGGCAGCACATTGCAGAACACGCGATGGGCTAGTGAAAACTAGACCGCCATGATGCAGGAATTCACAGATTTGAGGTACGCGGGAGTAGTGGATGGGCTTTACTAGTAGTTGGGGATGATCGCCATTGCAGGGACGGTAACGCCGGCGTATGCGCCAGCGGCTGTGTCTTTGGAGTTGGGTGTGAAGCCAAATTTGACTTCTGCGACTTCGAGATACTGGGGAGAGGTTATTGTGGTTGACACATGGTTGTGGGGGGGAAGAATGTCTTGGTTTTTACATCGGATGCCATCGTTTCAGAGGCTAGGTGGGATTTCATATGAATGAAAAGTGTATTCGACCTGTCGTAGGAGTATGCGAATGTTAGTTCGATTGAGGTATTTAGGTTTACTTCTGATACTAGCTTGCCAAAGGCGTTGTTAGGCGTTGTTTAAGCTTTTGCCAAACAAATGTGTCACGTCACCATGGCTAGTCACGAACGTTCGAACAGCGAACACGACTAAAAAAACATTTTTACAACCATCAGTTGAACGTTCCTGTTAAACAGTTAACCTCTGAGTCATCTATGAAAGGAAGGGTGCGTACAAACTCATGACTCCAATTATCTGTTTACTGACTTCAGGGAGTACAACATTCCAGAATTCGCATATAAAGTTGCAGGTTATCATGATGGCTTCTAATATATTAGAAGCTACATAATATGAATGAACTCATATGCAGAACACGTTTGTCTGCCTGTCATTTTGTCGAACGCAGTGGAAATCGGCTGACTGATGCGGTCCAGTGCGTAAGTACTGTCTGCACTGTGACATCTCGCTTATAACTCGACAGCTCAGCGCTCAGCGTCAGAGTCATGGCTCTCGTCACACCCTCCTAAAAAAACCAATGAGGGCCGAATAAGTATTAATACAGGGATCAATTGATCTCACGGATCAGAGCTTTGAAAGCCCCTCCCTGGAAGGTCCCTCCAACGTGGCTGCTTCAGACGCAGGGACAAGTACAATGAGGACACCCAAGTTTCTGAATCAAACTTAAGTTATGTTGCCAGAATTACCTAATTGCATAACATATGAGTCCTTATAAGAGTTCAGGAGGGGTGGTAAACCCGTCAATTGAACGACCGAAAATGCAGACGGACTATTCGGCTGACGATATCGCAGCAGCGACGAGTTTGCAGTTCTTTGCGGTGCGTTTCTTTCTTCTTGGTATGAGGGCGGACAATATTAAGCAATCCATTTGCGCATCAGTATACTTACAGTGCGTACTGCCTGAACTCTATCTTTATTGTCCTACTAACGCAGCTCAGTTTCGATAACTACATTCTGGGTGGGCTTGTCCTGACAAATTCTCTTCCGCTGTTAAACTCCCTTATCCAGACCTACGATTATATTTGTTCGTTTCATGAAGAGGTAATGTACTTGTTCCGTGATATGCCTCGGCTTTGATGTTCATACGAGTTTGTTCGAAGTGGAGATTTCTGCTTGTTTCACACTGGACCACGGTGAAAGGCCTTTATATCGTTACGCGATACGTCCCCTTTCTCCTCCTCGCCATAAATCTGTATTGTGCGTTCAGCTCCAGCACACATCGTCCGAGATGAACTAACACGTTGTCATGCAGTGAGTCTTATTCCGAATGAAACTCCAGGTGTACGTGAACATGCGGTGGAGATTGAGAGACGAATGTCGCTTACTGCATGACTTCGCCAGAAATGCCGGGTGTTGGACAATATTAACACAGGTACGTGTATGGTACATCCATCTATGCACAGCCATGACGAGGGCAACCCACTTTCTCTCACAGGTTTCGGCATACTATCAGTAGTTTGCTCCGAGGGTATGTCCTTCCTCCCTAAGATATATGTGTTCTTCATCTAATTCGTCCAGCATATTTCGCCCTCAGAACATGTGCGCTCTGGAACAACGATAGAATCTTGCTCACAGCCGTGCTGTCTACCTTTCTCGTGAGTTCCCAATCTACTCATCACACCAAAGCTAGTGGTAGATGCATCAGCCAGACTTTTATCGGAGCATCCATGGGCATTGCCTTCACCACTACTGCTCCTGCAGCATGTACGCGCTCTCACCTCCACCATGACGTTCCAGTACCATTCAACAATTCTGTTCACTTTCACAGATGCAGTTAGCGCGATCCCGGGTATCACAGGATGTTACCAGAGTTCGACCAATTTCCGACTCTTCATACCATTTATTCTCCTTTCCGCATTCGAATTGGGTGGGTGACCAGGAGCATACATATGTACAAGCACGCGCTGACAGATGCTCCCCCAGGACTCATGACCCTCACGCTCATACGCGCCATACAGGACTGGCGGACAAACCCAGGCCGTCTGTACGTTGTCCTGGTGCAACATAACATATTCTATTATACATGTGGTTTTCGTGAGTTAACATTCGCACGCGCAGTTTTGCCGCACTCATCTAATGATCATTCTTTTTCCTGAAGTGCTCTCGGTGGCAAACATATTCACATCGCTGCTGCTCCATGTGCGTACATCTCCTGAATACCTTTTACGATAGAGTCGTTGATGTTTCGCGCACCTAGTACTCCTACCACGGTATATTGGATGAGTATGCACCTCCACAACCTCCTGTGCAATTCTACTAACGATGCATACCCACGTACAGTTTCCAGTTCGTGATCCTTGCGATTCTCGCCACGCACATGCACCGCCATCTCTGGCAGATGAAGCGACAGACATGCAGATCTGATGCCTCCATGCAAATTCCTCTGTCCGAGATGACACCTGTTGAGTATACGGCGTGACACCTTACCCGGTGGCTTACTCGGCGTCCTTAGTCGAGCGAGGTGTATATTGTGCGAGATTATTTGTGCACGCTTAACCTTCACGGCTACGTTTGCTGTCGTGGGGCAGGATATGCGTTTGGATCTATCTAACATGCATGGGTGTCGATTTTCCAGTATGAGCGGTGGCGGACGAGTGAATAAAACCAGGATTCTGGATTTGAACATGCTAGAGCGAGAAACACGGCCTGATATGCTGCAGGTTCATTAAAACACACTAAGCGCCATAATTTAATGCTTGGCATTCATTTACAATTACAGCAGAGTCGACTTAAATACAGAAACGTCCCGACATGATAGGATGCACCTATGCCGGGAAGCTATCAATCGCGACTTTCCAATAGATGGAAAATATTCCTTCAGCCCGTACATGGCCGTTGGCGTGGCTATGTCCAATACTTAGGCCAGCTTTCTCAATCGTACAACCGGGATGTGAATCTGCCTGTACACTATCCTTCTCACTTGCGTTGATAATATGATGGATAAGGAAGAAGACTTGGTGCACACTATAGTTTACATCTCTCGAATTAGTGGTGGAGTTCGAATCATGAATATACTCGAGTGATTTGATCTATTAAATATCCATATCTTCGAAGCGGTAGCATAAATGCGATGAAGTATGCAGATGCTGGTAATATGTATAACCGTTGGGAACGTTCAGGGAACAATCACTGAACGAACATGAGAAGCTCGAGTTAAAATCTCCTGCAGAGCACCTTTCACATTGTCCATGTTCCTCATATCAACTTCGTTGACCTCCTTCGGCCCCTCTAACAGCCCACTATCAATTTTCTTCGCAAGGTCGTCCAGTACCTCCTTGACCTCCAATGGGCCCAGAATACTAGACTTCATGCCCTTTAACGTAAGGGCCTTTGTATAAAACGACCGCAGGTTGACGGGGAACAGTCCGTCCTTTGCATGGACAGCCATGACCACAACACGACCGGTACCGTTTGGTGTCATCGTAAAAATCGCGTCGTTGAATGGCTGGTCGTAGCCGGCGCAGTCTAGCAAAACGTCAATTTTGTTCTGCAGTCCTGCCTTGGCGATGGCCTCGCGGATGGCGTGTTTAGAGCCTAATTCGATGGGGCGTGACATATGATGGGGGAGTCACTTTGGCGAGCGAGGTGTACGTGCCGAATATATGTGCCCACGCTCTTTGCAGAGCTGGGCTGCTGCGGAGCCAATGCCTCCTCGAGCACCTAGAGGATTGCGGTTAGGGATGATAAATGGAGTGCGTGAAGTGATGTATGTACCAATGATAATAACATTGTCTCCCTCCTTGACTTTCGCAAGAGTGTCGACTGTAATCCAGGCACATAACCACGGCAGGGTCATGCTACCGGCTCTGGAATGATCGAGAGATGCTGGCTTCCGGCTTAATGCAGCGATAGGTACAGCAACGTATCTGAAGAGCCATCCGTCAGAAAACAAGAGACAAATGCATGTAAAATACGCACTGAGAAAATGTTCCATCCGAAGTGAAGCCTCTATCGCTTCCTGTTCCCCACACCTCTGCTCCAATCCACTCTTGACTTGAGGCGCCGGATGCGTCCAGCGCTTCAACGACTTCCCCGGAGAAATCTCTGCCAGGAATGCGCGGGGTGGTCACAAATGGAAGAGTGCCTATAATGCCTGCAGCATCGGACTAATGATGGTTCAGAATACTATTACAGCATGATATGACCCAGGCCGTAGGCTTACCCCGTTTATACCGGCAGCTCTGACGCGTACGAGAGCCTCGCCAGGACGTAATATGGGTTTGTCGATGTTAACTAGAGACAACTCATCGAAGGACCCAGTCTTTTCGAACTTGAGAGCTTGCATGGTGATTTGACGACTGAACTCGAAAAGACGTAGATGTTGAAACAAAAATTATTAAACCAGTACAGGCAAGCTGCGACAAACTTACTGGAGGCAATAACCAATACGCCTTGACTCGAAAGACACGGAGGGATTGATGAAACGGGAGATCATACAGCTCGTGAACGTTTGAACCACCGGACCTGATATAACGTTGACAAGTCATCGCAACGATGACATCGCATCCGATGATATGGCAAACTAGAGCTCACAGCTACTGAACTAACATGCAAATGCGTTAGGTTGCGTTTCAACACACCGCTTTGCCACATTTAATGCCAAAATTTGATGCTGTCACGGTTACTTAAAGCATCTCTCGGCTCGGTGCAACGAACTATGCTAGTACTCAGGGACCGGAAAGTAGTTCGGACCGGCCTGCCTGGCTCGAACTGTGGTAAACTAGTTTGGGAGAAAGAGTAACATGGCCGTATATGATACAGGCCACAATGTCAGTGTCGTGTTGCGTGTACAAGTTTGAAGCATGTGCATGGTCACTCAGTGGTGCAAGTCAAAGTTGCACCACAATTGAGTTTTATAAATTGCTACTGTCATTCCCTGTAATATTTCAACGGTTCCTAAAAAAATTCATAAGCCATCGGGGTCAACGTGCGTCGAAAAAATTCAGGCATATGCAGACTCGGAGTACCTAGAAATTTAATGATGTTTTGTACAAGAATATAACTTTTCTTGGATGTTGCACTGCGAGGGAGCAATGAATTCGGGATGATGTAATACTATGAGCCGAATCTCCGACAAATAAGGTTTGAAACACGGCCGGCTGGAACGGCGGACTGACGATGTTCACAGCTAGTATTTTGGATAGGGGTCAATGTCACTGGTAACTTACCATGGCCAGCCTGAGCGTATAAGTACCAGTTATATTTCAACCATTCTCTCGCAAAATATTCTCGCAATGACAACTAACAGCCTAACCACACTCACTCTTAGCAATGACGAGGTACGTTTTCCATTCCCCGCTTCCATGTCCGGACCTTAATCTCTCGAATCTAGGTCAGGCTGGCAAGCATCCGCCAGGTCATCGCCAATTTCCTCCGGCGATGTGGCTTGTCATATGCGAATATCGCGAACATCACCATTGGTGAAACATTATACTCTGAATGTTACCAGGAGGCTGTCAACCGTGGCTTTCCGATGGACGGAAAATATTCCCTCCGCCCATACATGGCCGTTGGCGTGGCCATGTTCAATACTTACGTCTACCTTCCTGACCGTGCAACCAGGATGTGGATCTGCCTGTTCACTGTCCTCGTCACCTGCATCGACGATATGATGGACAAGGGAGAAGACTTGGTGCACGTGCATAATTTCTACGAGCGGTTTGTGAGCAATCAGTCACAAGGCAATCCAGTCCTAAGTGCGCTTGATGCGCTCT
>JABBWI010000441.1:0-49116 GCA_016647755.1 Suillus subluteus
AACGTTCACACCGCGCTGGTCTACTCAACGTACGTGGTCCTGCTTTTTCATTCATCTACACTACACCATTCTCTATTACAGTCCGATGCAACACGTCGCCCCGTGCGCCGTAACCCAGTGATAACACCTGTCGTGGCTCCCATCCCTCGACCTTTGCCTACAAGGGACCCACATACTTTCCTTCGCTTTCTGCGCAAGCACCTTTCATTCTCTTCTCGTGCGGACGCCGTTCACACCGATAAGCCTTGTAATCCCCTAGACGTATGTTTCTTTTGCCTGTTTGCTTCCCAGTTGACTGAATAGTTCCCTTGCAGTTCCCTGCTACATTCCCCCTGCCTCGTCCACTCATCAAGCCAGACGAGAACGTGAGTGGGGCCTTTCATCATTACATATTAAGCTTACATTCTTCTAGTCTCAACCCACACCGGCACCACCTACCACCCAATCCTCCACCATCAAGACTTCCGCACCCCTCACATCCAGCTTACATCGATTATCAACCTGGTGGCCCTTTCAGAACGATCATGCATCGCCGACTATCGTCGATGTTTCTCTCGCACCGGGTAAACTGGTATGCACCTCTCAATTTTCTCCTCGTATTCCAAACCTCACGCATCCATGTATAGCGGTATGCTACAGCAGGTGCTCCCGGTAATGATGATGACCTGATACGCGATGAAGACTATGTTTCCCCTCCTCCTTCCCCCAATCCCGGGTCTCGCGCACGGATTGTTAACGCCGGACAACATGGAAGCAGCCGGTTTTGTTTCTGCTTCTAATTGATCACAAACTTTTTCCCCGGTATCTCGTAACTGTAATAGTCGCTCCTTGCATGCGTTGTCCTCCGTACATTTATGTCGAATTCATGGTCACTATATCCCCAAGGCACTTGAGATATAACAACAACCTCCGATGATTGATCCTGTTCAAACTCTGAATCTACAATGGTCTGAATCACGAGACTGTTCTGTTTTACAGCGAACCACGCTAAAAACAGTTCGAGGCCCTCCCATATTGCCCTGCATCCAAACTGGTACCATTAGAAGTTCAGTCCATTGAAAATATGACATTCTGATCTTTCGCAAGCAGTGAGCATCTTGGTTAGAAAACAAACAAACCATCTAAAATCAGAAGGATGGAGCTTGTCAGAACGCTCGCAACCTTGAGAAAACGTCGTGATTTCTGTCGCACTCTGGGTCTGGCTTGGAGCAGTAGCAGTATTACGCGGGATTTCCCATCCAACGTCCAAGTACCATTCCTGTTTTCTAAATTGGCCATAACTGGTGCTCTTCCGAACGTGTATTGCGCGAGTTTCTGCCGTTGCACCTGTGTCCGACGATCATGATATTATGATGATCCCAGCCTTCTTTCTACGTATCAATTCACGCTACACCTCATCATAGAGCCGGGAATCGCTTGTTTGCCACTGATTGAAGATAAATGGCGCGTTATTAGCAAAATCGCAAGAGTTGATGCATCATATGGGAGACTAGCCTGCTATGCACTCAATCTCAAACAAAACATCTTTCGGAAGTCGAGCAACTTCAACAGCTGAACGTGCCAGCTTATGTTCCGAACCACTAAAGAACTCCTCGTAAATTTTGTTGACGGTGGAAAAGTGCTCCATGTTTTTGAGGAACACCTATGTAATGTATCATCAACTCGGAGACGACTGTCTCAGTGGAAAAGTGACGCACCGTAGTCTTGACGACCTTGCCAACCGAACTAGGGCTGGCTTCAAGAACAGCCTTGAGATTTGTGAGAGCCTGCTTGGTCTGCTCCTCAATACCACCTTCGACTATCTGCATCGTGGAAGGTACGAGTGGGATGCAACCCGAGACAAAGACGAATTCGCCAGCCTTGATAGCTTGGGAGTAGGGCCCGATGGCTGAGGGCGCGTTGGGCGTCAAAACAGATAAATTTGTCGTTTTGTTCTGACAGCGAGTGCAAAAGCGGGGTATCGAGCCTCCTCGTCGTTTCAGAGTAAGATCGTAGCCTCCAATTTTCAGCTCGTGGATAGTAATTCTACCGTGAACTCTCCTTGAAGATGAGTTTCATGCTCTGAATTTCTTCTCGTCTGGAAATCCGTTGCGCCTTAGCATGCGAGAACCACACGAGATGCATGCGAGCGCACGCTGCTCCAAGATCACCGAGTACTATGAGATTATATATGTGCTGTGGAATGGGAGTTGATTGTTAAAAAAGACATGCTGTACAATGCGGCACAGCCGTCTGGAAGATATAAATATGAAGACGTGGGATACGTGTTCATATGCTCATAATCGCTCTTCGTCTTTGCTAGCATCCCGGTGAGATGACAACCCATATGAGCATTACGCACTGTTGAACTGACGTTACACTAGCAGACAAAGTACAGCAGCTCTCGAATCAGAATCACTCAAAGTCAAGCTTGACTTTGCAGTGCACGAGGAGAACTCACCAAATACATCCATTAAACCAACATATTTGCCAACCTGTCTGACGAATACAGGCGTTATGACTTCCAGCTCGACACAGCCAGGTGCAATAGCAAAGAAATCGATTCTGACACCAACCATGACCTTGGAGGGACATAAACCATGGAATCATTCCTACCTGAATGACGATAATATCACCTATCGCGACTCCAAGTTCAGTAAATATATTTCATACATTTCCTATTTTCCCGACGGCAAGCAAATGATCAGCGGATCGGACGATAAGACCATTCGGCGATGGGACCTGCGGGACGGCAAGGAAATTGAGGAGGCTCGGGAGGTCTGCAAGCATATAAATGCAGTGGGAGTATCAAGGGATGGTCGATGGGTTGTCACTGCAGTTGATAGTGTGCTCAAAGTCTGTGAGGTTGAGACTGGGATCGTGAGAACATTTGATGAAGACCTTTGGATCACCAACATCGATATCTCCGCGGACAGTACGCTGCTAGCGGGTACATCGTCCGATAAGAGAGCACGGATATGGAGCTTGGACACAGGCAAACTCGTGGCTGGTCCATTCAAAATTACAGATGGTACAGCTGGCCCAACAGTAATTCGACTCTCGGAAGACGCTCGGAAGCTGGCAGTGAAGTTAAATTGTGTCCGAGACTCAGACTCGGAACAATTACGGTGCTTTCTGCAGGTGTGGGATGTCAAAGCACAGAAATTGGATGTACAAATATCTACTCCCGACCGTACAGGGAGCGATGTGCCGGTTTTCTGGACAACAAAAAACAAATCCATTGTAGCCGCATTCGCCTTCACGGATGACTACCCCAGGACGATCTATGAGTTTGACGCGTCGACACTCGAGACTGTCGGAGCTCCTTTCAAAGAGCACCCTATTACCATCAGTGGTCTAGCACTCTCATCTGATTGTATTCTTCTCGCCAGCTCTTCCTACGGTACCATCAAGCTGTGGGCCTTCGAGTCCCGCCAGCTCCTCGCTTCATTCGACGTCGAGCCTCCCTTCACTCTCGTCCTCCCACCCGATTCACGCCAACTGGCTTACACGTCTTTAGACGACAGCAATATCCATATATGCGACGTTCCAGCCGACATCCTTGCTAGCATTGGGCTTGCGGAAGAACCACAGCCTAGTGTATGTATTCCCCGCATAGACCTATCATTTATATGCTAATATTCTTACAGACCAGTAAATATAAACGTTCATGCCATGCTGGTCTACTCAATGTACGTGGTCCCACTCTCATTCATCTACATCTACACCATTCTCTATTACAGTCCGATGCAACACGTCGTCCCGTGCCCCGTAAACCAATGATAATACCTGTCATGTCTCCAATCCCTCACTCACAGAGACCTTTGCCTATAAGGGACCCACATACTTTCCTTCGCGTTTTACGCAAGCTCCTTCCCTCCTCTTCTTATACAGACGCGGTTCGCACCGATGAGCCTCGTAATCCCTTAGACGTATGTTTCTTATGGCTGTTTGCTTCCCACTTTACTCGACGGTTCTCTTGCAGTTCCCAGCCACACGCCCCCTACCGCGTCCACTCACAGAACCAGACGAGAGTGTGAGTGGGGCCTTTTATCATTGCATATTAAGCTTACATTCTTCTAGTCTCGATCCACACCAGCACCGCCCACCACCCAAGCCTCCGCCATTAATACTCGCGCAACCCTCACATCCAGCTTACATCGAATATCCAATTGGTGGCCCTTTCAGACAGATCATGCATCGCCGGCGATCGTCGATGTTCCTCTCGCGCCAGGTAAACTGGTATGTCCCTCATTTTTCTCGTCGATTCTACATCTCATCCATCCATGTATAGCGGTACGCTACAGCGGGTGCTCCCCGAGATGATGATGACCTGATACGCGACGAAGACTATGTTTCCCCTCCTCCTTCCCCCAATCCCGGCTCTCGTACACGGATTGTTAACGCTGGACAACATGGAAGCGGCCGGTTTTGTTTCTGTTTCTAACTGATCTCGAGCTCCTCCCTCGGTATCTCACAACTGTAATCGTTGTCCCTTGCACGCGTCGTCTTCTGTACGCTTATGTCGAATTCATGGTCACTATACCAACTATAGCGCTTGAGAGATATCAACAGTCTCCGATAATCGATCCTATCCAGACTCTACAATAGTCCGAGTCACGAAACTGTCATTTTCTACAGTGAACCACGCTACAAAAACAGTGCGAGGACCTCCCGTACTCAGCTGTCCTGCGTCCCAACCGGTGCCATTAGAATGTGAGTCCATTAAAAATGTGACATTCCGATCTTTCGCAAGCAGGAAGCCATCTCAGAAAACAACCTGTCTAAAATCCGAGGGACAGAACTTGTCAGAACGCCCGCAACCTTGATAAAATGTGGTGATTTCTTTGTCACTCTGGGCCTGGCTTGGAGCAGTAGCAGTTTTACGCGGGATTTGCCATGCAACGTCCAAGTACCATTCCTGTTTTCTAAATTGGCCGTGACTGATGCTCTTCCAAACGTGTATTGCTCGAGTTTCTGCCATTGCACCTGTGTCCAACGATCATGATATTATGATGATTCCAGCCTTCTTTCTACGTATCAATTCACGCTACTCCTCGTCATAAACAGTCGTGAATCACTTGTTTGCCACTGATTGAAGATAAATGGCGCGTTATTAGTAAATAACAGGACTTCATGTGGGAGACTAACCTGCTATGCACTCAATCTCGAACAAAACATCTTTCGGAAGTCGAGCAACTTCAACAGCTGAACGTGCCGGCTTATGTTCCGAACCGCTAAAGAACTCCTCGTAAATTTTGTTGACGGTGGCAAAGTGCTCCATGTTTTTAAGGAACACCTATGTAATGCATCATCAACTCGGAGACGACTGTCTCGGTGAAAAAGTAACACACCGTAGTCTTGACGACCTTGCCAACTGAACTAGAGCTGGCTTCAAGAACAGCCTTGAGGTTTGTGAGAGCCTGCTTGGTCTGCTCCTCGATACCGCCTTCGACTATCTGCATCGTGGAAGGTACGAGTGGGATGCAACCCGAGACAAAGACGAATTCGCCAGCCTTGATAGCTTGGGAATATGGCCCAATGGCTGAGGGCGCGTTGGGCGTCGAAACAGAGGTGATCGTAGACATTTGTCGTTTTGTTCTGGCAGCGAGTGCAAAAGCGGGGTATTGCGGGAGACGAAGAGCGGTTGTCCTACAATAGGAAGGCCCACCACGGAAAACAAAAGAACTTGACAGGCGGATTGCACCCAACATCAATCGATTCGATTTTGATATTACCGCACAAGTGACGATAAACCCGAAAATGACCAAGCGCTACATATCCATGAGAACTTGTGATAAGATAAGATTGCGTCGATTAGCCTATCAAAGAGTTACGTAGATACTACTTTCACAACAACTTTTTCTCCCTTCACCTGTCCATTCCGTACTACATTAAGAGCCTCCTGGCAGCGATCTTGTAGTGATCCTTGATCAAATAGGCGAACTCGATTGGGTTGAATGATGACCTCCTCCAACAGTCGAGGGAGAATCTTCGGCATCAGGTTATCACGAAGGTACTCATTCTGTGCCAACTTATTGAGGTACTTGATCAAAATCAGTCTCAAGATACTTACCTGTTGATACAGCAGCGTCCTCACGCCTACAAGTTTCACCGAATCTGGGAAGGGATTTCTGTTGGCCGGTAATTCCATCCACATTTGTGCGTCTTTCCCTGCAACATGCCTGCTGCCTTCCGTCACTGGCAATAGCATGGCAACCACACCGTCGGAGCTAATGACACTGGATATGCTCTTGAGCGTGCCCTCTGCGCTGATGCAGTCCAAAACAAATTGGACATTTTTGCCTGCGGCGAGTAGAATCTTTTCGGACATGTCGTCATCGCTGTAGTCCACGACATGGGCGGCGCCAAGAGACTTCAGGTAGGAATGGTGACGAGGGGACGCCGTTGCAATAACCTGCTTGTACCCAGCAAGGGCCAACAGCTGAACAGCGTACTGACCAGACGTAGCTCCCGCACCATAAACAAGGATAGGAGTGTCTGCATGGGGAGGTGGTACAGAGATTGGGAACGTGGGCGGAGCAAGTCCCAAACAATCGAACAGCGTGTAAAATGCAGTTATGAAGTTGTCGGGAATTGTTGCAGCTGCTTCGAGCGAGTAATTATCGGGGAGCTGTGAGTCTGGTCATCACTAGCATTAAAAGCGTAATTTATTTCAAACCTTGGCGCAGGTGGAACTTTGTATGATTGCAAGCTCTTGTAAACCCTTCGCCTTCGATCCTGTCGTTGCAAATGCGCAAACCTAGAAAAAAAGATGGGCATCAGAGTTGTTCGTTCGTCTCGCACAGATATTTATGCTCGCCTTGTCTCCCGTCTGCAGATCGGCCACACCAGAGCCGACAGCTTCTACAACTCCACTAAGATTGAAGCCTAAAACGACTGGGTATTCGCCATTTATGTTTCGACCATAATCGGCCATGTATGTGTCAAGGGGTATGACTGCGCTGAATGCCACTTTTACCATCACCTCACCGGGTCCAGGAGATAGTGTTGGGACCTGAGTAACAGATGTTATGCCAACGGCTGTACTCGCGAATGCAAGATGAGTTTGCGATGACATGGCAGTAAGTGGGAGGTCGATGAGTCGGAAGTGGTATATCTGATCTTGGACGTGTGCTTTTATAGCGAAAGGCCACACAGCGATGCTCTGTCGAATTCTGACGGTCCAACCAGATCAGTGCTCAAGTGCTCACGAGTCCAACAGGCTGAAATCGCGATGATCGTAAGTCTGCGCCACTGACACTCGTATCACTTGATGGATCCTTCAGCTAGCGAGTGATGTCGATGATGACGAGTCAGCATTACTAGAAAGTAAGGCAAAAATTAGTCACGGACAATTTGATGCTTACGAAGATCATCATTAATCACTAAGGTGCTTTCGTGAACAACAGACGCTTGTAAATCATATTGTAAGTACTGTCGTGTCGAGCAACATAAAATATTAGGAAATGTTTGTAAGGAGTCTCAAGAACGATTCTGAAGCAGCTTGAATCTGAACATGTTTGGTCCTGTTTATTTCAGAAGGTGTTGCCAAACACTTGCACATAGCCTCGTTCGCAAATATTGTCTGCACAATGCAGCATTTATTTCCTCTTCTAGTACTGTCTCCATGGATTTCGCCTCTCGGGATCGATTGCCTGTAGATTTTTATGGGTTCATGTACATTCCGCAATCCAAATTTCCCTAAAAAGGCTAATTTGCTTGAAGACGGTCAACACTCGATTCTTGATTTCCATACACTCCGTCGTCAAAGTACCCGGCACCCAGATACTTAAGCAGCGCGATGTCCGTCACTTTACTCATCCGAGTCATCAGCACTAGTACCCTCAGCCTCCGAACTAAATATCTGAATCGCACACTCGTCTCCAAACAAATACTCTGAGATGTCTTACACCACTCTTAACATAAGCACTCACTTCTCCCTCTTCACCCCCTCGCCAGCGTCTTCAAACTTATTCGCTGTCTTTGCTCAAGCACAGTCTCCACGTGAAACGCATGCGATGTACGCAGAGGTCCGCCAGGTACTTGGCGCTTCCAACGGGCAAAGGAAGCAGGGCAAGAGTGCGCTGAAGAAGATATTCAGTGCCAATTGACAAGTGTCCACAACACGCGCCTTCAAGTGCATTATCCTCAAGCTCTCTTCGCTCGATGTGACGAGATGATTCTCGTTCCGAGCAACTCCACCAGAACGCGGCCACTGCCCTCTCAAACAACTATATCGGCCAAACGCAGGCGCAACCACCATAAGCCGTGCACACCCCTTCATGCGCATTCGCGTTTAAAAACTATCTGACGTGTGGATCGCGTCTTAGAGCGGGAAATTCGGGAATAATATGGATGACTGAGGAAGATGGCAGCGCTGCATACTACTTATTAGAATCCAAAAGACGCGTCGGATGCAGTCTTCTGGTCTCACTCCGATAGCACTTCGTATCCGGGACTTGCTTCGAAATACCAATGAATTAATTCAATGCTAATAAAGATATGAGATATGTGAATGACATGAAGTCAAGGAGACCTCAACGCATGCCACCAGGAGTGGGTGTAGGTGAGACCATATCGCTGCATGTTAAGATTGCAGGCATAGGCATTCTAAGCCCCATTTTTGGTGCGCCAGATGTTGGCGGTTCGGGGTTGGGGCGGTCGGGGGGTGTTGCGCACGGTGGAGGTATATCATCTTCCTCTGCCACCTCTTCCTGCTCTGCCTCTACGGATATCCGCGGTGGACGTGCTTCCACGATCTTCGAAATCTCTTTAAATTCTTCCTCGCCCGTCCAGCTCCCAACAATGTCCTCGAGGTCGTCATATCCCTTGGCTTTAGCTATCCTCGACTTCAGCTCATGTGCATCCGTCTTGGACACCTCCGAGCGTGTACCCTTGAATTGAGTGACACAAAATTTCGTAGAGGCCCAGTAATTATCCAAGTATTTGCAGAGGCGCAAATATGAAGGTGAAAGTGTCGATTCAACATCTCGAAGTGGTGTTGCGGAGAAACACGATGGATTTGACTCGGCCGCAGTTGCAATCATGACCGAGTCTGCGCCTGCACGGAGTATAAGAATATATGTAACGGGATAACCTCCACGATTTGACTCACCGGTAAGGTCCCTAATGCGCTTTGCATCTTCCATTCCTGTACAATCTCCATTTTGAATTACCGCCACGTCCAAACCCAGCCCCTGCACAAATTCAACAATCTCTTTCAGCCTCTCAACCAATGCTCGCTCTCTCGGCCTCATGTTCCTCGTCCGACAGTGTATTGTGATCGCATTCACACCTGTCCTTGCAATCCTTTCTACCAGCTTCTTCGTCTCTTCCTGAGTTGATAGTAATCTGATCTTCGCCGATACACTGATTTCCCTCGGCAATTCCCTCCTCAGAGCCTCCAATATTCCACAAAGAAGGTCAGGATTCGTCAAGAGAGCTGCGCCCATCCCAGCGTGTGTGCTGAAGGGTTTCGGACACCCACAGTTGAGGTCAACGCCTGAAACGTCCTGCATGACGGTTTTTGCTGCCTGCACCGCAAGCTCGGGGTCAGCGGAACCGATTTGGTATATTAGGTATGGTTTTTCCAGAGGATGAGTCGTGAACATTGCGCGAGTCTTTCCGTTGTATGAGATGACACCGGTAACGGCTGAAGAAAATCAGTTGATCAGTGGAAATATGAAGAAGTCACACATACAGTCAACCTCGCGTTCTGCATGTAATATAGCCTTGTCTACTATTTCAGGGCCCCAAACAAGCGTTGCGCCATACTTGAGAGCCATTAATCGCGTTGGTACTGTGATTAAAAGCTGCATTAACTCGGATCGGACTGCAAATACAGAACCGGCACGTACGAGCACCAGATCTAACCATTGGTGCGAGAAATATCCCATTTCTGAAGGAATCTGGTGTAAGATGGTCGATTCGCGGACGTTTGGGTGGTCGTTCCGATTCGCCCTGAGGCCCAGGGGTTGGTGATGTTGAGATTGGGCGACGAGACATCGCGCAGGTCAAGAACACGGAACTCGATAATATGTGCAAAAGTTTTGAATGTGCTCTGGATGAACAAACGAGTCGAGCGAGCATGAAAAATTATGATGCAGTCGGCTTTTCCAGTTAGACTTGACTCACTTGTCAAAGTTACAGTAGAAGTGCTCAAATGTTGAGATGAAGCCGAGACGTACACTTTCCACGTGACTGGTTCGCGGAAGGACCTTCAATTGAAGTTCTAGGTCCGAGACTACTTATTGACCTCTCTTATTAATTGAAGTTGCGTTCAAGATCCACGAGCTGATTCGAGCAACGCGCGGAATGATACCCACAAATCGAGCAGCAGCCTCCTCTCTCCTACGTTCTTCCACCCATGTTTATTCCATTCCACGGACCTTGTTGGCCGCAGACGTGAGCAGTAGCACGAAATATGCACGGACATTGCAAACGAAGGCTTCTGCGATCGGAGCTATGTCACAACCTAGAATGTTGGTACAGCCTGCTGTTTTACGAAGAAGATTTGCAACTGCCATTCAGAGTACGTGGGTCTTCTCCCACTGTGTGAAATGCGCTTAGTATTATCTAGATACCTTGTCATCTGAACGGAAGCCTCACTTTGACAAGATACTGATTGCAAACAGGTGGCGTTCCAGTCCTTCTTCTCGTTTAACTCGCCTAACCTGTCCTCAGGGGGGAAATTGCGTGCCGCGTGATCCGTACCGCAAAGAAGTTGGGAATAAAGACTGTAGCAGTATACAGCGAAGTTGACGCTAACTCGCTGCATGTACTAGAAGCTGATGAAGCCTACTGCATCGGCCCTGCGCCTTCAGCTGAGAGCTATGTCCGTTCATAATTCCACTGATCTAGCAGTCTTCTGCTGACGCTGGTTTACTTAGTTACGCATGGACAAGATCATCGATGTGTGTCATCGAAGCGGAGCTCAGGTTGGTTCAGTCTCAAGTTCTGTCATGTGAGACGGAGCTTGACTTTGAACTTGCATTGTACCGACTACAGGCTGTCCATCCGGGGTGCATAGATTATTTCCCCCGTTCGTGTATGGCAAACTGATATCCTTGTTAGCTATGGCTTCTTGAGCGAGAATGCAAAGTTCGCGGAGCGACTAGCGGAAGAGGGCATCGTTTTCATCGGTCCTCCCTCCAGCGCTATAGTTAGTATGGGTTCGAAAAGGTGAGTTCAAGCACTTTCGATGCCAATATAGAACTAAGCTTTCTTCAGCGAATCTAAGAATATCATGTCTGGTACGATGCATCTTACAACGTGCTCCTGAAATCATGATATTCAACACTTTTGTGCAGCCGCCGGTGTTCCGTGTGTGCCAGGTTATCAC
The DNA here is from genome assembly GCA_016647755.1 of Suillus subluteus. Classification (NCBI taxonomy): domain Eukaryota; kingdom Fungi; phylum Basidiomycota; class Agaricomycetes; order Boletales; family Suillaceae; genus Suillus; species Suillus subluteus. The sequence continues at coordinate 11,324 of JABBWI010000441.1, forward strand.
GGCGTGAATCAAGACGTTAACCTCTTGTTCGCAGAAGCCGAGACAATCGGTATGCACCTTCATCCAGCCGTTCCCGAAACCTCTCGCTAAGCGCGTTATGTTACACAGGTTACCCAGTCTTGATTAAAGCCATTCATGGTGGTGGTGGCAAAGGCATGCGTGTCGTCTCATCTGCATCTCAGTTTAAGGATGCTCTTGCTAGCGCGCAGCGTGAATCCTTGAAAAGCTTCGGTGACGCAGATGTACTTGTAGAGAAGTACATTGAGCGTCCCAGACATATTGAAGTGCAGGTATTTGCGGATACGCTTGGGAATGCTGTGAGTCTTTGGGAGAGAGACTGTTCCGTTCAAAGGAGAAACCAGAAGATTATCGAGGAGGTAGGTTTGAAAGTTGTACCAAAAGTGTATTGAAAGACGATTCTTGATAGGCCCCGGCACCTGGCTTGAGCCCCGAACTTCGTGCAGACTTATCAGCGAAAGCGGTTGCTGCTGCAAAGGCCGTGAATTACGTAGGTGCCGGGACTGTGGAATTCATTTTCGACAACGATACGGAGAAGTTCTACTTCATGGAAATGTGTGTACCTTTTGGTTGTACGGCACACTACTCATGACATCTCAGGAACACCCGCTTGCAAGTTGAGCACCCCGTCACAGAGATGATCACTGGCCTTGACCTTGTCGAGTGGCAACTGGAAGTGGCGGCTGGTAATCCTCTTCCACTTTCGCAAGCACAAATCCCTCTCGTTGGGCATGCATTTGAGGCGCGGATATATGCCGAGAACCCCCGGAATGATTTCCTACCTGACTCTGGGCCACTATTGTACCTTGACACCCCGACACCAACTCATGTCTTTGCCCCTCCTATCCCATCACTCCCTCACAACGATTCGTGCTCAGAACTGGACTCGGTGAAGCGATCACCTGATACCTCAACGCACGTAGCACCGTCGATGCGCTTAGAGCAAGGGTTCACGCAGGGCGCACAGATTGGTGTATTTTATGACCCGATGATTGCTAAGCTGGTGGTACACGCACGCGATAGGACCTCTGCTCTTCGTGCTCTTCGCCGTGCGCTTGAAGAATACAAAGTAGTCGGTGTCTCGACAAATGTTGAATTTTTGAGAATGCTTGCGGGCAATGGCGCATTTATTAATGGAGAGGTTGAAACCGGCTTCATCAAGGTATGCCTATTCATTTCGCCCTCTTGTTCAAGCTTATAGTGTCCTATGAGTAGAAACACTACGAAGACCTTTTCCCAGCTGTCGCAGATCCCTCAGCCGAGTTACTGGCACAAGCAGCACTGTTCATTGCACTACGAGAACATCCGATTCAGCCTACAGGCCTTTCCACACCATGGACAACACTGAGTTCAAGACGCTTTGGCGGAGATGTTTACGAGCGCACCATCTCCATCCAACCAGATGATGCCTCTGCAGATCCCACCCGAGTTTCTCTGAAGTCCACATCTCCAGGCCGCTTTAGCATAGCTGTTCACTCTGCCACACCAAAGACATTCACAGGTGTCTCGGCTCGCCTGGTTTCGCCTACAACATTGAGTACGACGCTCAACGGAGCTTCGACAGAAATCACAATTGTGTCGCAGCGCCCGTCTCCTTCCCACCCTGCGTCACGCGCAACGAACACCATGGAACGCCTACACGTGTTCTCGGCGTCGGGAACCAAGACTACGTTAGCCATCCCACCTCCTGCGTACCTCCTCTCTCTCGGCCAGGATGTTCTCACCTCATCCAAGGGTGCTTTGCGTGCGCCGATGCCGAGCTTAGTAGTAGAAGTGAAAGTCAGCGTCGGCGATCGCGTTGAGAAGGGTCAGCCAGTAGTGGTATTGGAGAGTATGAAGACGGAGACTGTGTTGCGCGCTGAGATAGCGGGTGTTGTGAATGCGGTGGGGTGTGCGAAGGGGGAGATGGTGGAGGAAGGGCGGGAGTTGGTTGACATCAAGGAAGATGAGTTGTAGGTGTGGTTTGAGTCCTATTTGTATTTTAGTCGATGGATTTTTGGGAGTAAATTGTCTTTACATGCTCTGGACTTGAAATTTCAAGTCAATACTAACCGAGCCTTGAGCTTGGGGGACTAGCTATATATGAGTCTGATGAAACGCGTATGAAGCAAGCTTGTAGTTAAGTATGATCGAGACACAGCTAGACCCTCCCATACGGAGTCGGACTCTCTTCAATTCTCCCTGCTTTCGCCAGCTGACTTCCGATACCAATCGTATCTTGTAAAAGATCTTCCCCTAGAAGCCTGAGCTCACCAAGACCTCTCCCGTGCTTGCGCTGCGCAGGGGGGATACCAAATACAGTCTCTTCCTGGATTCCCAAGCTATCACCATCGCCATCACCATCGCCATCAACAGAATCAAAACTATCGTCAAATCCATCCCCATCGTCTTCCACGGCGCGTGCAAATGGATGCACCGCACCGCCTTCGTCGCCAAAACCCCCTCCGATCGAATCGCTGGAGTGGTTTGAATTTGACGAGCCGAATGAATCGTCCGGGTCTTGATTGCGTGCGGAGGCCATTAGGAACGCAGTCGATGGCTGTCCTGGGTGGGAAGACTCGCCCAGAGAGTCAGAATCAGAGTCGGAGTCTGGACTAGGACCGATTGGGTGCAGTGTACTGAGCTCTTCTTGTTGAAAATGGAAAGGCTCAGGGTATGGATCGGGAGTGTGAAGGGCTTGTGGTTGAGAAGTAGGGGCAAGCCGTGCTGTGTCGAGACTTTGGTGAGATGTGACTGAATGTGATTTTGATGTAGAGGCGGATTCAGGTATGCTGAGCCCTGTCCTGCGCATCATGCCTGCATAACTTGAGCTCGCATCCTTGCTGTCGTGTTCAGAAAGATAAGCATGGCGGGTATATCGTGTTATTGATGGTGGAGTGGGGATCGTAGACATTGTATCGTCTGTGCCTTCTGGAATGGAGTAACCAAATTTCTTGAAGCCACCAAACCGGTCTACGGTAGCACTACTTCGGACGGAACTGTGATCAGATTGAACATCTCCAAGAAGGTCACGACGTATACGCTCTGCAGCTTCTTTCTTGGGTGTCCTTCCCAATGCATGGTGTAAGTCCTTGCCTGGTGTCCGACCAAGTGGAGGTAGCAGGCCCAGTCCCACGCTAGACCTCGGTCCGCGCGGGAATGCCACCGTCCGCGGTGGTGAAAGACCACGCATAAGTTCTGCCGAGTCATCGAAAGAGTCGTTGAACTGATCAAATGGTCTATTTGAATCATCGGATGGTCTCGTTAGAGATGGTATATCTAGCATGGATGACGAATCAGAGGTGGACGACAGCGGGGGGTATGGCTTGTGCGGAGAGCGCTCATATCGGTGCCTCCTAGGCGATGGCAGTGGGGGGTCTGGATGATTGCGTGGAGGAAGATATGCGTGTAGATGTTGTGGGATCGCTACGGGTGTCTTAGGCTTAACTTTCAGTGGAGATACCCTTGCGCTGGCTGGGATGCCACGAGGGGTGGGGAGCGCACTGGGCGGAACCCGCAAGGATGGAAAATTAGGCCGTGATGTACTTTGCGAAACGGAATGTCCAGGCGAATAATCCCTTGACTTTCCCTTGTCCAAAAATTGCTGGACAGTGTTTTCTTCCTCATAAGCAAAGCTGTTGTAAGTAGAATTTTGGCCTGCTGAAGTCTTGCTATCCTCCCCAATGGTAAAGTTTTGTAGCTCGCGATCAAGCCGGACAAGTGGAGATTCTAGTGATGCACTCCAAGAAGGTTGATCACCCATAGTATCATTGCCAGTACGAGCTGGGGTAGATGATACTGCATTCGATGGCATGAAAGAGGATTCAGATGCAGTAGAATTTGGACCGTAGGTGCGATTGCGATGATGAGAAGGCGTTGTATCATCTTCGGTACTGAACAGAGAAGACTCCTCTGCGTCGGGCCGGGTAGAGGAACTTTCGGCCTGGAATATTGCTTCTGACTGCTGTTCATGTAAAGAGGAGTAGTCCTCATATGTAGGAATATGTACTTGTGCAGCTTTCTCGTAAAACGATGTCCAGAACTGAGATAACATAGTAGGTTTCATCGACGAGAAAACAGGACAAATCAAACTTACCTTTGCAGCTTCACGGACGGGTTCAGTGCTCACGGCATATCGCTTCACGGCTGGTAGCAACTTTGTGGCCATGATATTCTGAATCTTTGAGAAATTTGTGTCGATGTTCTAACAACTTTATCAGTGTTGAGCGGTAATAAGCACATAATTAACACCACCTGAAGTTTAATAGTTATCAGCTGTTCGATCTGATCGATCTGGTCATTGACAGATGCATTAGTGTCGAGACCTGGAACATCTATGGATGTAGGATCAGCGCTAGCTTGCCAGCGCGGAGGATTCGGGATGATGCTCATCGTCGCGGATATCTAAGACGCGTCCTGTCACATGTGACATATACGTGCTTCATGTCACGTTCATTCGACCCAACTTTCTCAACCTTAGTATGTATGTGATGTTATATCACCATCACATCAAGTGCGCCGTCCATTGAATGTAGTGTCTTCTACATTAAATTTGCTCTATGCTTCCCTTTTTTTTGTGTATCTTCCGGTATGATGGCCCGATGACCGAGGTGCACCTACTGAGGACGAAAAGGAGCAGGATTACTAGGCAACGAGGAATGTGGTTTGGAGATGTTGCAAGGGAGTGAGTGTTATCAGTCAGGGACAGGTGAGTTGCGTTCGCGCCGCTTCGGCCCATTATTTCTCGTCTGACTTCTTTGGTGCCATGCCGACAGAATGAGACCTTATTGGAGGAGCTGTTACCCCTTGGGTCCTGACCAATGAGGCTGAAAGAGTACAAATGTATACTCCAACATGGGGACGTGCGACGCGTACTACTACTAGTACGTATTTGAAAAATAACTTCGCTTGTTCGCAAACGTCGAAGTGCGAACATCATATGCAGGTGATTCAACGGCGGAGACTCCATATTGAATTATATCTGTGCTCACTCCCAGTCATTACGCGGCCAGACACTGTCCCACCACTGTGGCTTTCTACCAAGAAGATTCGACAAATAATCTACCTGCTCCTGGAAAGGAATAACAGGGTAGTCTGCTTCATCATCAGAGCACACAGACAAGACAAACACCTCCCCGTCGGCATTCACGTGCTCGGGAGGCGCACCATCCTGTTTGGGCTGGAAACACATCTCGATAGTCAGAGGATCAATTTTGACAGCCCAGCAGATATGCTCGAATCCTCTCATCCAGAGATCGTTTTTGGTAGGAGGCTCGAGAGGATCGTCAGGATAGTGGATGTTCTTTCCGAGATCAATGAGCCACTCGTGGCTGAGCCAGAAACCATAGTATTGCTTGTGACGGTTCCTGGGTGGATGAGGGAAATTGAGCTGACGAGGACGAGACGAGAATCTGAGTGGTACGAGGGGTGGCTGGGTCGACTTCGATTCGGCAACCTGAAGTTATGTCAACTTACTTGAACTACGGCCGGGGAAAGAAAAAGCTGGCTCACCCCCAGATTTTGCATCGATTGACGGAGAAGTTCAGATGCAGACATTGCGATAAATTTAAGGTGGGACTCAGAAGTCAAGTAAGATTTAACAGATGAATTGAAGGCTGTCACCGTTTGTGAATGAATCCGAGCAAGATGTTGACCAACTTGTTTAAGTACTATACGAAACAACACAGCCACCGTTAAAGATGTCTACTCCTTGTTGGTGTCAACCGTTAGCAACTTGTACAAATAGGGCCGATAGAGCCTGTTTTGGAATATTTTGATGTTTTCTCGCTCGCGCTTGCGTCTGGATGCAACCTCCATGTTGATTCACGTCATATTATATACATGAGACAACCCTTCCGGATCCTTTACGCTCCTTCGGACATCATCTTTCTCGTCCCTCATCCACCTGCCCCCTACCTTGAAGTTCCGCCATCTTCTTTCTTCTCCCACTCATCTCTCCTCTCGTACTCCAATTCTGTCCTCCCTCTCTATTCTCCGTTCGATGTCTTCCTCATTGGGCTTCAGCGGAAACTGCGCAATCTTCACGTCCATCAGAATCGACGACTGTTATGATGGTCATGTAAAATACGTCACTGAAGAAATTGTCTGTATGTCTAAATGAGATAGTCCGCAATGATTGAAATAGTGTATGCTAAGGTGTGGGCCAATCAATAATTTATAAACACTGTTCTCTGCTTATAGTGCAAGACCACACTGCGACTGAACAGATCGTTCATCAGTGATACGATTCGCTAAAGCCATTCTAGGACTTACTGGATCCTCGGGGAACACAAGACCAGAACTGGCATTCGATAATCTGTTATTCTTGGGATCATCCCCCAAGTCAGCGGATAGGTACTCTTTCTCCTTGCCCTTGTCCTTGGACTCGAATGGATATGGGTACATGATGGAGACAGTCTCGTGGCTACTGTCACCAGAATCATCACTGAACCCTTCCTGGGACGTTTCACGTAAAAGTGGATTGACGATGAAGTACGAATCATCGAATGGCGTAACTGGAGGACGGGATTGCGTGGGCGTTTGGAGGTCCTTACTTGATGGATCATCATCGTCTTCATCCTCCATAAGCACATTGAGGCTCCGAGTTGCTATTGGTGTGGGCGCATCATGATCTACAGGGCTTGCAGCAGCTACAACCGCCGCCCAAGACGCTTGTTGCTCTGAGAATCGGCGAATCTTCACAGGAGGTAGCACGGCGTCTTCAGTTAAAGCGGAGACTACTTGGCGGCTTTGCGGTGCGCGAGAGGCCACAAAATCAGAAAGATCGACGACTCGGACACCATCGAGGAACGGGTTCACGGGGGGAACGGGGAATGCCAAAGGACTTGGTCCAGGGCTATCGTCATTGTCCACAATAGCGTGGGCCCCCGCGACAAGTGTGGTAGCGGCGGTGTGATATGAGTGGAGATCCATGCTTGATTGAGAGCCGATCGCGATACCTATACCGCCGCTCAGGCTGGACTCCCCATCATTAGACGCGTAAAAACTCTGTGCGCTCGCGAAATCTCTCTCCGTGCCTTCTGATTCGTTGTCCCAAGAGATGCCGCCATCATCCGACTCCCTGTCAAAGTCCTCGTGCAATGCTGAGCCCGAAAAACTACCAGAAAAATTATGCGAGGAACTGGCAAATGATGGGTGAGGGAAGGCCGATGGGCTAAAGGAGTTTGCGGCGTGATGCAGGGCGCCACGACTCTCACTTGCACCTTGCCCTCCTACGACAGAGCTGTACGTAGGACTGTAAGGGTGATTCTCACGCATTGTCGCTGCTTCTGCTGCAGAGAGTGTTGCGGTAAGGTCACTATCATAAAGCTGCTGGTGAGTCCGCGAATGCCGCCTGCGGCCGATGAGATAACATGCTGCAATACCGAGAAGCAGAAGGGCTAGGACTCCGCCCACAATCCCTCCAATAATTGGAGCTTCATTTGACCTTTATTCCGGTGGGTTGCATGCAATGTGAAACGGTTAAAGTGACGTACCTGGCTCCCGAAGTTGGTACTGGAGTTGTGGTACGAATCACGGACGTTGAGGTCGATGTCAGGGTTACGAGTACTGAGGTTGACCCAAAAGAGGAGTATGCTATAAGAGTGGAGGTACCAATCGAAGTATAGGTGATCGAAGAGAACGTGTCCCCACTCGGTGGTATGGGCGACGTCGTGCTCATGACATTTTCTGCAACTCCGGTGAGGCTTAGATGAGATAATTAGGTCAATGCATTCCGCTAATAGCTCTAATAACTTACGGCGAGCTAAGATAAGTGGAAGACGGGTTGCCCACAGGACCGCCAGAGGGCGTAGGTGAATCTGTGGACGAGACTGTCAAACCATTCCCAGTCGGGATTGGAGTGTTCACAGCACTTCCGCTGGGAGATTGCGGTGCATGGGAAGATTGTGCACCAGACACTGTCTCTGGCGAAGTAGCAGGACCATGTATCAATGAGCTAGATGATGGCGTTCCCCCTCTGTTAGTACTTGATGTGGTGCTAGATGTGGGAGATGTATTTTGGGGATTGCTTGAAGTTGGCGAGGTCAAAAATGAAGTTGACTGTTGGCTGGACGCCCATTGCACCGGAGTTGTAGTGTCTGGAGTTGTGGAGGTCGTCAGCAAAGTTGGGTGTTGGCTAGATGTCCGTTGCCCCGGAGTTGTAGTGTCTGGAGTTGTGGAGGTCGTCAGCAAAGTTGAGTGTTGGCTAGATGTCCATTGCCCCAGAGTTGTAGTGTCTGAAGTTGTGGAGGTCGTCGGCAAAGTTGACTTTTGGCTGGATGTCTGTTGCCCCGGAGTTGTAGTGTGTAAAGTTGTGAAGGTCGTCGGCGAAGTTGACTGCTGGCTGGATGTCTGTTGCCCCGGAGTTGTAGTGTGTGAAGCTGTGAAGGTCGTCGGCGAAGTTGACTGCTGGCTGGATGTCTGTTGCCCCGGAGTTGTAGTGTGTGAAGTTGTGAAGGTCGTCGGCGAAGTTGACTGCTGACTGGATGTCTGCGTATTCGGTAAAGGAGTGGAGAGATTCGTGTCTGACGTTGTAGATGGCTTATCTGCAGAGGAGCTAGGTGTAGAAGAAGTTGTAGTGGGATTGCCTACAATTGGCGAGGTCGTGGATGAAGATGCCTTGGAGCTTGTCTCCTGTCCCTGTAGAGTACTGGACTGGCTCGTGGTCGATGGTGCAGATGGTTTCTGTGTGGGTGGTGGAGGTAGCGATGTTGGTATACTTGAAGGCAGCGAAGTGAGTATGGATGAAGGTGGTGAGATTGGTATGGTTGACGGCGGCAAGGTGAGTATAGATGAAGGTGGCGAAGTCGATGTGGTTAAAGGTGGTAAGGTGAGTATGGATGAAGGTGGCAAAGTTGGTATGGTTGAAGGTAGCAAGGTGAATATCGATGAAGGTGAGACACTTGTAGCGGGACCACTGTTTGGAGGGCCAAAAGTAGTAGGACTGTTTTGAGGAGTTGTCCCGCCCGTGCTTACAGGTGGCGGTAAGGTAGTGCCACCTGACGGTGGGCCATCTGTCGGTGCTCCTCCACCAGTGCTCATCGATGAGTGTGAAGAAGACGAAATGGATGTTAACGTATCCGTGCTCGGCTCTAACCCCTTATAATTAGTTAACGTGCCATCTGACAGTGACCTTATGACACCCATGTGAGAAATTCACCGTATTGCTGTGATGGGAAAGACAACGGGACGTACGATGATGGGAATGGCATGTCAACCGAGGCGCTGGAGGTTTGTCCGTATGTCTGTGATGAAATAAGTCTATATGTTCCGCGAGACGAAAGAGTGCTCCATACCGTCAGCGCGGATGACGGACTTGTTGACGATTGTGCATTATGCTGATTCGTGCTCTGGGTCCCATCCGATGAGTAGCTAGATGACGAAGTTGAGGTTGGTGGGCTAGACAGTCCTGTAGGCGCAGGTGGGGTTCCCGTGAGGAGAGGAACGGAAGCGCCGCCTCCAACAGATGCAGAACGAACAAAGGGTCCTCGAATGGACATACGAGAGAATGGGAACGAGGATGCGAAAGTCACTTTGATATCAATTCATCTGCGGGATAATATCTACCTTCGCAAGCTACATAGCAAGGGCGATGTAAGCTATTTATTACGTTACCCCTTGATGGCAAGTGTTCCAGCTGGCGTCGGAGAAGTGATTCCCTGAGTCAACGTCCCGGAAGATCGATGGGCTAGCCCACGGGTAGAACCAGTTTTGGCTCGTTCATATAACGGGATACCAGTGCCACCGAGATGTCTGACGGTCAGCATTTTCGTCCACAAGGAGGAGCTTGAGGCATAGATTGCTAGCTGGAATTGCACGCGAATGAAGTTGTGGCAGTGATTTCAAGATCAACATCATGATGCGTAAACCACAACAGCACAGCAATACATCTCCGTCCAGGGACTTGAATCCATGGAATAACCCACAACAAACACCACGGGAAACGTGTGTCAGTCAAGGGGTTATTCTTTTATTCCTGCATGTCAATAGATTTGAAAGCTTGTCTCCGAAACGCTAACTTGAAAGCAGAGTAAGAAGCCTGGGAAGGTGTTATCATTAACGACGCTCATCAGAAGTTCTAGTTACCGTTGTTCCTTTCGCACATGGCAAAGATGTCAGCTGATGTACGAAATGATACCCACAGGGAAAAGTAACAACGTCCACATGGAGGAAAGAGTGAACTAAAAATAGGAGTGCAGTCAAAGTGCCGTCTAGTACTAATGAAGATGAAGCTCTACGCCGGTGCTAGTGACTGATCTTCGCGAAGAATAGGTCTTCTATGCAAACCCGCCAAAATCCGATTGAGCCCCGAGGAGAGTCTTTGCAGTGTCTTGGAATGGGTCGATACATATCGATTGGTCACAGGCTATGAGAGCGTTGGAGTTGCGGTGCCGTACGTGAAGCAGTTCTGCTGTGAGAAGACTGATCAGCCAGCGGGCAGGCACATGGACAATGTCGTGCTTGTGGACGGTCTATATTGTCCTAACTTCGCCTCCACCGTGACACAGTACATTTACGTTGGGTTCAGTGTCATAACCCCCCTAGAAGCACCGATAAGTTATCAGATACGGCTCTAGTAAAGTTGTCGACGGCAGCTCCCTTGGACCACGGAATTGAGAAGTAGCGGATGAAATGTAGTCCTTCGTTCGGCAGGAGGCTTTTCCCATGTGCATGAATAGTAGTAGACAATTATCTTGCTCGCGTTTAAATTGCATGTCGGGGATTTTTGAAGAAACCGACGTGACATCGGCGGTCGTGTATAACTTATGTATGTACTATATGTAAAATTTAACAAACCTAGATATGGTTCCGCTGCGATTTCCGCCTAACACGGTGCACCTAACTTTGTCTAGTATAAAACTCTTCGCGGCGTAGGCGTTGACCTAGACGTTTTTTACTTAATATCGCTCAGGAAGCAAAGGTAACCCTCTATAGCAGCGTGACAAGACATGACAGCCAAAATAAGAGAAATTCAGAAAAAATAGCCACGTGCCAAGTGGAACCTTCTTTTGGAAGCGCTTGTCGCGACCAGCCTCTTGTTAGCCTGTTGCACTTATAAAACCCATTTCTCAAGCACGATTAGGTCTTCGGGTTTCTCTTTAGACTATCCTTGTCTCTGTGCCCGTCTTGTGGTTGTCCACGACAATGGCTCGGCCTCTGGAGCCAAACCGGCGCCGATCCCTTTCCGATCCACTGGCTGCTGCGCTCATGCCCCCTCCAAACGAGAGTGCTGCAGATCGTGAAAGGAGATTGGAAGCAGAGTCGGAGGCTAAACGGGTCAGCGATGGAATTGATGAAATGCTCCGTGCAGAGAAGAAAGAGAAGAAGGCAAAACCTGAAATTAAGGTCTTGATTCTGGGGCAGAGTGAGAGCGGCAAGAGTACCACTCTGAAACGTAAGTCATCGTCACCTAGGCTTTCTGCTTCATCTCTTTATTGTTTTGTGCGAAAACGGGCTGCGAACATAATAACTTTACGCATGACATGTCTGGGACACATTGACTCATATCTCATCCAGAATTTCAATTAATGCATGCGAAGGCTGCCTTCCATGCTGACCGAATCGCATGGAGAGCTGTAATATATCTGAACCTCGTGCGATCCGTTCGCCGGTAAGTCCTATTACCACTTCAAATCTATTAGCGTGTGTGATAACGACGCCTAATTCCAGCATCCTTGACGCTGTCTCCCCTGAATCAGACCAACCAGACGAGGCAGAAGATCAGGAGACTGCGTCTGGTCGTACAATCTCCTTGACTAACCCATCTTCCGTGACTAAGGTCGCCAGGTATCCCCAATATCGCCATGCATTGGAACCTCTGAGGGAGCTGGAGGAACGTTTGATCCGAATGCTATCATCTCCTAATGAAGACGAGCCTACCCACACTACCCCTTCAAAGCCTGATTGGAGTATCTATGCAAACGGTAACTCTAATACCCAAGTTACTGTTGGCAAGAACGGCCGACCCGCGCCATTCATTACCATACCACCCCCACAGACATCCTCCCCGCTTTCGCCCTCGACGAGCCTCCCTTCTCCTGGTGGGTCAAGCAATAGCTCGTCTAAATCAAAGAATGTGGAAGTCAGCGTTCATCATACCTCGAACTGGAAAAAGGCCTTTTCCCTTGGCAATAGGATCAAGAGTCCTAAGAGTGCACACACTAATGAGATTGAGGGCTGGTGGGACGATCCAAGTGACCCTGTTCATGTGCTCAATTCTTGCGCTCAGCCGATGCTGGCATTATGGAAAGACCCCAGTGTCAAACAACGCCTACGGGAGAAACGGATCAGAGTGGAAGAGGGCAGTGGCTTGTGAGTGTTTCGTATCTGATATTGTATCTTTCTTGACAACAAACAGCTTTTTGGACGAAATATCCCGTATCACCGCTCTACGGTATTTTCCGAGCGACCGTAGGTCGATTGGCTGTCTAAAAACATTCCATTTCTAACAATATTTGTTTAGAGGATGTCTTGAAAGCCCGGCTCAAGACCACGGGCGTTGTTGAGCACTCTTTCTCAATTGCTGATTCCCAGCGCCGGTTCATCACATGGAAGATTTACGACGTAGGAGGTGCCCGAAATCAACGGCACGCTTGGGCACCTTACTTCGAAGATGGTAACTATATAACTCGTTTTTTTGATGAGGATCATTCATTGATATCACCATGCAGTAAATGCGATTATTTTTCTGGCACCTATCTCTGCTTTCGATCAGGTATTAGCAGAGGTCAGCAAGTGATTGCTCGTCTCTACGTGGCGTACTGATAATTGTACAGGCTCCGGAGGTGAACAGACTAGAAGACTCCTTACTGTTATGGAGATCCGTCGTATCAAACAAACTACTTGCACACGTCAGCATCATTCTTTTCCTAAACAAGGTCGACCTTTTGCAGGTCTGTTGTTATTCCTTCAGAAAGCAAGGCGACGATGCTGACGATATCTTAGGCAAAGCTCAAGAGCGGTGTACGACTTAGCCACCATATGCCGCGCTATGGTGACAGACCAAATGATTACGAAAATGTATCTTTATGTAGGTGGTAATAGTACTTGCCATCGGGAGTACCTCTCAAGTGGTTTCATGCAGACTTTTATAACAAGTTCGGGAGCATTCACCAAGCATTCACGTCGAATAAGGAGAGGGAGTTCAAGAGTAAGCAAACTTTAGCATCGGAGGACTCGTTTCTTACGCTGCACGACAGTTCATCTCACGTCAGTTACCGACACCAGGCGAACTGCCACGATCATACAGAATGGTTCGTGATGTTTTGTCTTTAAGGGCTAATTGCTTACTACTTTGTTACAGTACGAGACATCATCATTACGGTAAACTTGAAAAACATTCATTTGATGTAACGCCTTTTACCGCTCTTTTCACGAGGCGCCTAAATCATTCCTTTGACGGATTTCTACATTATCCGCGTACTATTATGCCCTCTCTTTATTCATCTGTTATTCGCAATTGTTCGTTTCAAGCATCCTCCATGAGTTCTAATATTGTCCTTCTATCTCATATTCAGACCTTTCAGATTGTATACCATGCGTCCAGCATTACGATTGTTGATTTAGTAGTAGTACAAACCTACCATACCCTTCCGCTAATTAGAATTTTCATACCAGTATTAACGTTCGACTACTTTTACCCTTCACTCAAATGCGACGAGATGCCAGGAAAGGCGTTATAATATTATCATCTCTCTCACATTATATGGTGTTAGTTTTCCCATTCAGACACTAGATCCAAGTCATCAGTCTGCGCACATGCACCCCAAATCGCGCGGCGGCCGGGTCAGGCCCAACCCGCGCATATATATATCAATCTCGTTTCAAGTAATCAGAGTCCAGACATTCTAATTGCGTGCCGATATAATAAGACATTGCATTGAAATTATGATAGAACAAAGTGAGGTATATATAGTCCATCGTTCCGAGCCCATGATTTTTTGTGTAGATCACTGACATCTGGATAATAGAGACGCACGCTGCATGTCCTGTCACTTCCTCGTTAGTTGTCCGCCTCTAGACCGGTCATGGCGTCCCAAACAGCCCTGTTTCGCTGCCCACCATCGTATATTGTCGTCGGGTTCACCGATGTGCAAGTGCAACTTTGTTCAGTTTTGTTCGTGTCATGGGTATTCCCCAGCACGCTCGAATCCATTTATCAGGTACTACAAGTGCAGCACGATACTCGTCCACAACACCGCCAGGAGGAAGATTGCATATGGTAGTAAACATAAGCCCCAAGAGTATGACACGTCCTGTGATGTATGACAGGACACAAAATACAGCGAACGGGCCCATCAGGAATCCGAGTAAGGCTCCATCAATGGGTGTGCCAGTTATAGCAACAGTACCTATGCGCCATAGGACCTGATCCGTCGATGTAGGGAAGGTAAGATACCAAGCGATACAATGGATGCCGCCGAAAATCGTCGCCATAAGGAATGCGGCAATGAAAGGAACATAGTCGTACCAGCCCTCTAGTTTGATGCTGCCACCAAATGTTTGAACTCGTAGCATTCGGGATGACGTGGAGCCGTCATGGTCGGGGGCACCCAGCATTTCCACAGGTGACAGCAAAAATGTAGTACAGATTTGTAAAAGCACAAGGAGGGACTCTCGAAAATCTTCATGCCTGAGGGAGACATAATTAGTAGCGGCAAAATTGATTGAGGCAACAACATACTGATCAAAGTGGTCGCTTGGTATTGACGTGGTTGACTTCCAGTACACTGGATGAGGACATTGTACATCGAGGGGCTTATTCCACCACATAGGATATGTGAGGAAATTGAGAACCCCAAAAGCGAGTGTCGCTATTTCAAGCTCGGTGGCGTCGAGGTGATAGACAGCGTGATGAGCTGCAGAACGAACTACCCCACCTGAAGCATGATCGTTCCTTTTGATATCACGTTGCCTTTGCTCTTGTCGCGGATCTGATTTGCCGTTATGGTAGGTGCATCGATACACCGTCACCTATGAGCTAGAGAAGTTGGTCAGGCTGTAGTGTAGAGTAGGGTTCCCCGTCTACATCATAGAGCATGAAACCGTCCATCAGCGCAAAGAAGCTGTGCGTCTGAGTCCACTTATAATATACACAATCACATGAGTCAAAACTATCATTTGAGATAATGTGAATCAAGCTTACCTTCAGACTGCTTTGAAACATAATCCTTCAATAGCCTTTTAAATGTTTTCGCGAGAATATGAGTTAACCCATATCCTGAAGTGGACGCCGGAGTACTGTTAACTGCCGAAGCAACAACTTCAGCATGCGGTCCGAGAAGCCGAGTGCCGTCACGATCTTGGGAAGTGAGCGAGATACGGGGAATTGTTCACAATGCAAGATCGAATGGTCGGTTCACCTTCAAGTTCATATTGCTCTGTAGGTGTTTCAACATCGAAATACCCCGAGTTCTTGAACTGCTTTGTAACCTGACGAGCGCTGAGCTACTGGCCCGTGGCTCATGCGATGATGAGTTCAGGGTAGAATAGCACCATTATCATTATGCCAAGTCACCGCCGTAGGATACGAATGGGGCTGTCCTCAGGACTCGGAATATTGAGGTGAACGGTGCTGTATATGCACGCAAAGAGAGTGAGAAGACAGCTGGAGACAATATTCCACAAAGTTCTATTCGTGAATGATAACGACGGAACTTCAGAACCGTCGCTAGTACTGGGAGGCTTGGATCACTCGAATGAGGTAGTCTATAGAGGATCGTGCAGAAAAATAAGCGCATTACTGGGGAGGAAGGTTTTAATGTCGAACATCCTGCTCACTTTAATATGTCAGCGGACATGGCTTACAGGTACCATTAATGAGCACAGGTTGACCTGATGGCAACTGTCTCGGCAAAGGACGTCGTACACCGTGACTGCCAGCCTCTTGCTGGCCGCCGACTCGGAAAACCTTTCGAGGTACATAGTGAAATATTGAAAAGTAATCAGCGTCAACATATCACGTGATAGCTAAAGTTGGTCTTCGATGCCGGAGACGAAATACTTTACTCCTCATTCTGACCACGACAGACACTTCTTCCTGTATACTAGTAGATCCTCCGATGAATACATTTTCTCACCACTCTCTTGGACTGCAAACCTCACCCAATCTCACCTAGAGCACCGTCAAATTTTTACACGAAGAAGAACGCTGAAGATCTAGCATTGAAGTTCAAGCTAGCAATAAGGTCTCAGGTCTGGGAGCGAGCTATTCATATTCTAGTATGCCAACAGCTCCGCGTCATTATTTAGAGATAATCGGGGACTTGATTCACTTAAAGATCAACTCTTGCTATTAAGGTGACGTTGGGATAATTGTGAGCACAGTTTCAACTTTTTTGTTTGTTTTGAAACTGAAAGCATGGTTCGTGGCTGTCCATCATGACGTTTTGATCTGTTCAGTAGATTAGTCTGACTCTCAGGTCTGGATTGTCATTGTTGATTAGGACTTCACTCCTAATTTTATCTCAACATATGTCAATCCCTCACACCCTGGTATCGTTCTTCAGGACCTCAGCTGCAACTTGAAGTGGTTTAGCCAAAGATTTTGAATACAGGAATGCACTCTACCGGGTGCAGAGTTGCCGTTATCTACCTCAAGTTCCGCGATAGGAATAAGACAAAGTACTGTCAGCCTCCGGCTAAGCAATGCATCAGATCTTGCACAAGACTGACCATGCCTTCTCAATTCGAACACCACATAGCCATTCGCCACTTGATCTGCCGTTGACAATCAGATAAGCACTTGGAGTATCCAACACATTCGTTTAATGCATATGTGTATGTGAAGTAGGCCGATCTCGACCCGGGGCGCAGGTATATAAAGTCTCTACCAGTCCTGGACTCAACCAGCAACAATTTGGCCTTCTTTCAACTTTCGCACTCCTTGTCAGAAACTATATTTTGGACGCTATGAATACTCGCCCAAAGATGATATATCTCCCTGACACCGTGATTAACTGGCCCTGACCTCGTACCATCAATCCTCATTTCGAAGATGTGAAAGCTGAAGTCGATGCTTCGTTCCGTGATTTCAAGGCCCTGAGTCCTGAGTCACAGGAAGCATTTGATAAATGTGATTTTGGTTCGACCTATGTCACTAGCCCTCGATTCTGACGATAATTGATACTATTTTTCTTATAGCCCGCCTAGTAGCACTGGCTTATCCCAACGCACCAAGAGGTTCGTACTCTAGTAATGAACGCACCACAGAATCCTGATTCCGTTCCTGAAAAAAATAGAACACATTCGAATCGGCTGTGATTTGATGAATTTATTCTTCCTTTTGGAAGAGTACACCGACATCGAAAATGAGGCAGTCACGAAGGAAATGGTGGATATCGTGCTCGATGCCCTATACAATCCTCATAAGATCCGACCGGAAGGCGAATGCATCCTCGGCGAAATTGCGCGACTGTAAGTGCCTCCAATTTGTTTGATCATTATCTGACACCTAAGGAACTTCTGGGTAGGTTTTGGGCCCATGCAATCCAATTTGCAAGCCTGCCTTCTCAACGTCGCTTCCTCGAAACCTTTACTGCATACCTTCATGCAGTGGTTGTCGAGGCTCTCGACCGTGAACAAGGCCGTAGGCGCAGTATTGATGACTTCCTGAAGCTCCGGCGGAAAACTATTGGTGTAGCACCTTCTTTCACGATACTTGAAATGGGGATGGACTTTCCTGATGAAGTGTTCTACCATCCCGTCATCGTGGATCTTGCTGACTGCATCACAGAGTTGTTGATTATTGACAATGTAAAGTGATATCGAGGACGTCGTGGTTTGTGGGCTGCTAACAACTTTCACAGGACATGGTGTCATACAACAAAGAGCAAGCAGCTGGGAACGAATTTCATAATTTAATCAGTACTGTCATGTTGGAGCTGGGCCTCGACAGAGGCAGCGCGATGGCTTGGGCAGCACATTATCACGCTGAAGTTCAGAAACGATTTACCGACGGTCTTGCGAAGGTTCCTTCATGGGGACCTTCCATCGATGTCCTAGTCAAGGAGTACCTTCACGGAGTAGGAAACTGGGCTCGAGCAAGCCATTCTTGGAGTTACGAGACTCAAAGGTAATAAGACTTTCTCATTGGTATGAGCCATCACTTAACCCGATTGGAATTGCAGGTACTTTGCCACCAAGGGCCCGGAAATCCAGCAAAGTAGGCTTATCCCGTTGTTGCCAAAGTTCAACCAGACAGCCGCGTGAACACATCTCTTCCGATGTACAGCTACTTCCATACAATGTATTAGCTTTTCTTGCACCTCGCGCATCTCGTTGTGATATGCACTACAATATATATATGGCCGCTCGCAGGTGACTCTCATTTCTCTGGCTTTCAGTCGACTAGTAAGTTGAAGTCACAGCTATGCTGTTCCCGTTTGTATAATAGGTACAAGTATTGTACCAGTGGTTCAGTTCTCGCAAAATCGACCAAGTTTTGCTATCACCAAATGTTAGCAAAGACACACCTCGAGGCTGTCTGATTAATATTGTCATCTACCTGAAACATTACATGGCGTCAATAATTTCCTTCAGTTGTACTTCATCTAGTATCGCAAAGCCTTTCTGTGGCGTGACCTGTGGCGAAGTTATTTACGAATATTCGAGAAGAATGTAGGGAGACACATGCCTGTGCCAACTGGACGTTGTGGTGGTCTAGTTTCTCCTCCATGACTTGCTTTAGGACTCGCAGCGTCAGTTTTTGTGCCTCAAGTAACGTCATTTGCTGTCCAATGTGTTGAATACCGAAAAACACGTTGAAGATATGAGTATTATACCTTGTGCCACTTGTCTTGTAGCTCGCTTTGTGCTGCTTCTGACCCTGACCCTATAGCTTTTGCATTATACCGCATGAAGGTTCCCGAGGGATCCGTATGATATCTACCAAGAGTCCGCAGAGGATTAGGTTGAACAAGGCTATCCACTCGATTGCACTCACAGTTGTGGTCCCAGTTCGTCGACACCAGCAATAAGCAGCGCAACACCAAACGGCCGACTCATCATCGCCTCTTCGTCATGCACACTCTCACCAAATCGCAATGCCAGGTCACACACAGCCTGAGTGACACTCTCCACTTTAATCTTCTCGTCATAAGTGAAAGCGTGGTTCTGGGCGGTGACGCGTGCGTGGTCGATCATTGTACGAGCGTCAGCTGTGAGGCCTGACATTGCGCATCCAAGGTGGGTATCGATTTCCATAATCTTTTCTATGGAGCTTGATTCTAGGAGTGGCGATTGGACGCGTTTCTCTACTGCGAGGACTACGCCGTCGGGAGTGCGTACGCCAACTGTTGTCGATCCGAGCTGGGGGAGATTAGATATATATTGCCGTGTTGCACGATTTCATGCGTACCTTAATAGCTTCGATAGCATATTCGACTGTAAACTTTCAGATAATAATTTCAGGATGTCGGGTTGTCTAACGCACCTTGGAAGAGTCGACCTTCTGGGGAGAATGTGTTGACACCACGATCTGCAAATACGATGAGCGCTATAATATGACGATGTTGAGCCGTCAGAATGAACATACCGTACTCGGAACGCGTCAAGAACATGGTTTACAGGGAGCAGAGAAGTGGAAGTATGAGGGGTTCTGCGTTAAGTGCACTTGTCGACGCGCGTCCGTCAAGCTGGCGTGTGGAAAACAGTTTCCATTTGCGGGATTGGTGTGGCATTTGGTCTTCAAGTTTTGTCTCCGACCTCATCTCGAAAAAATGGTTGATGATTCTAGACCACCCCTTGCTATGCTTTGTTGTCCAGTCGAGTAGAGTTGGTACCTATTGAGCATCCAAGAGGCTTCATCTCAGCTCGGCTGAACATCATTATTGACAAATTTAGGTGGCAGGTATCTCAGCAACTTGTTACTATCAGATGCAACTTGCAAGTACTTTTGATGACGACCACTGCTCTTGGCCCCACAAATATCATCTTCCATACAGCGCGTATCATAGCCCTTTCTTTTTCTCTATCGTTTCTCAGGTTCCATGAGCATATGAGAAGGTGTGCGCGCATCTACAAATTGTGTTATTTATTATCTTCTCCCACTTACCCAGATACGTCGATAATAGCACCCTCCTCTTTCATAATCACCAATTCAATGATGACCCCTTCTTCAAACTTCCAGAAGAGTGCTTAGAATTGCAAGTTTGAATGCATCGTTTGAACTAGGCGTCGTTGCTAGCAAAGACCTTGCTTGCATGTTTTTAGTGGTGTGGTCGCGTCAGCTAGTCTCATTAAACACCAGTCGCTACGGAGATGATACATATACATCTAAATCTACTTGTGAATTACAAGCTATAGATCTCTTAGAGGTAACGTTCTCGCAAATCGGCTAGCCATACTAGTGGAGTTCTAAGAGCGGCGTTCAACTCATTTACTCCACTTGCTTTCGACCACTACTAATATGTCAGCCGATACACAAACATTGAGGCCAGTCGACCTGCGCTCTATCTTGACATTCACCGTCAAGCTCGCACGCACTGCCGGTACATTGATTCTTGAAGGCTCGCAAGCCATTCAGTCAACTTCAGATGTCAATGAAAAGAAGAATTCCGTCGATTTGGTTACCGAATATGATGTTGCTGTCGAGGAGCTCGTGAAGAGCGAGATCGCCATGGCTTACCCTAGCTTCAAGTTGTGAGTCTATACTGTACGCAGAAACTGAATAATGTTGATTGATTCGTGCCCTTATAGCATCGGAGAGGAATCATACTCCTCTGGAACACGCAATGAGCTCACGGATGAGCCGACATTCTGTGTTGATCCGATCGGTAGGCTGCGATCTCATATCGAGTTCGTTGGGATCTGACAGTGACTTTCAGATGGCACCACAAACTTTGTCCACGGCTTCCCATTCGCGTGTATTTCTCTTGGACTGATCTACCAAAAGCGGCCCGTTCTAGGTGTCATATACAACCCCTTCCTAGATCATCTTGTACGCAGTATAATACTGAGTGACATCGAAGGCAGCTAACTCTTATACCAAGTACACCGGAATCGAAGGTCAAGGATCATTCCTTACCCGTGGCAATAGCCAACCTCTAAAATTACCCCTCACCAACCCTAAGCCCCTCCCCTCCTTGCAGAAGGCTCTTCTGGGTATGTCACGCGCCATGCATGAGAAAGCCCAAACTTACTTTCCCAGCCATCGAATGGGGCTCCGACCGTGGCAAAAAGACCCTGGTACCAAAATCCGACTCATTCTTGCGTCTCGCGGGCGATCCTGCAGATGGCATTGCAGGGGGACGGATGGCTCATTCCATACGGTCCCTAGGCAGTGCAGCGCTTAATATCTCGATGGTCGCTCAAGGTGGCCTAGACTTGTACTGGTGAGCCGTGTCATTGCACGTGTCACACTCTCTGACACAAACGCGTTTCCTTGACGCAACGTGGATAGGGAAATCGGTTGCTGGTGAGTGTACTGTACTTTTGTGCCGATCATTACATTGATTCTCGACAAGGCCATGGGACGTTTGCGTAAGTAGACCCGTCGCATGTGCTCAATATCTCCACCTCACCTGTTCTACAAGGCCGGTATCATTATTGCCCAAGAAGCTGGTGGCGCAGTAGTTGGGTCCCACACAGCTCTAGCCGCTGCAACATCTGCTGGCTCTAGTATTGATCCTTTCAAGGTCACGCCAGATGTCCTGACAGGTCGCAAGTATTTGATCATCCGTGCTATCCCGGACACCCTCAACGAAACGGGTAGAGAGGCGCAATTGCGGATTGCTAAGGATTTCTACCAGACTGTGGAAGACAGTGAACCGAAGTAGAGTTTTCCTCGCAGAATCCTCCAAAGTACATATATTAGGATACGAAAATGATCCGTATATCGACCCGCTGCATGTTAATGGACACTTACCTTTTCGGAGAAATAGCTCGTAGACCCCAAGGGTAGGACGCAATATTGTCAAACGAACAGCGCAACGGCGTCACACAAATACATGAGCCAAAGGTGACCGGTGCCGTTGATGTTGGAAGAGATGCCTAACAACCAACACCGTTGAGGCTATGGGCAACTTACCAGGGGAAAGACACAGGCAACTGTGAAGATACGAACACTGGCGGACTAGGATAACATTTACACCATCAAACACGATTTCTCCCTGTAGATATTTGGACGTACCAGACGTGTTCGTCAATGAGAAAATATAACGTTTCAGTTTCTTAGCCATCAACATATGTTACATTAAGGAGACCAACCAAGAAGACGAGATCCTGCGTAGACTTGAATGAAGACATCGACAGGAACAAAGGCTTGCGCCGCCCAGAACAATTCGTCGGTCCAAAAGATAGAAATAAGAAGAGGGAACGCACTCTAGCACAGGTTTCCAATGATGCAGATGCATTCGTGGTTCATCTTGGAAATGCCACCACCAAGTAACTCGATGTGAATCTCGCACGATGATTTATCTTGGGTTAGTAGACCTCGACTGTATTTTTGACCCATGTGAATGTGAGCTGAACTGAAACATGTCGTGAGTGTAAGTAGTCGGTGTTAATCCATTCTGCATTCTTGAGCCCATCTGAAAACGTACTACGTCTCGTACTCCATGGTTAAATGGATAAGAGTACATCTTGGTTGATCAAATGTTCAATGAAAACTGTGCCGCCGCCGCTCGCCAACCACGACCTTCCTGAATTAGACCATTTTGTGATCGATACGCGGCGTGGGACTCAATGATCGGAGCTACTTACTGTCAGTTATTATTACTCGCTACCTGACAACCAAGTCACACCAACTGACGAACGCCGTCATGACTCATATGCATGACATAGCATGACAGCTTTACGATGCAAATCACAAAGTTTAGTCGTAGTTTTCTCATTAACAACTGATAACTTACCTTCACGAGCCTTTTGGCGTCGACATTCTCCAGATTAAGCTCTGCTTCAATGCGGTCGGGGACTCTTTCGCTGACGGTGACGATTCAGCTTGTTCACGGTTTCAATGTGCCAATGTGGACCAGTGGTCTCATCGTTTCAGCCCAATCCTATTTTGGGACTAAGTCAGCGCCTTGTTGTAGCCAGCTGCCAGGCTAAGGGCTGTGGCTGCAGTGCTTGATATAGCTCTTTCGGAGACACCAGTCACGGCCCGTGGAAAACAACAGCTGCGGCAGGGTCTAAAACAAGTTCCTGGAACTGGGACGCATCCCGTGTGACTCGCAAGTTATGCTCTCTCAAGGTGCACGGTTGCACTACTAGTTGCTCTCACCATTCCTGCCATTCGTCCTGCCTGCCTCACAGACGCTCTTCTTCCTTTGAGCACAATAAACCATGAATCATCAGCTTGATCTGCAACGCAGACAACAGAATGGAAACGCTTCAGCTTCAGCTTCTGCGACAATTTCAGGCTCGGCATCCCTCGTAAATGGGAGTACCCCAATGCCAACAATCCCGACAGGAGCTCAACCTGGAATAATCACTATAACCATGCCTCCAATCCAATCCAACTCCTACTACAAAATTGCCCCCAGCGAATATGTTACGTTTGGGTGGAACTTTTCCAGCCTCGTTGTGACACCCACCGCCCTCACTGTTGCAGCAGTAGGCGCAAACGGAAACACATATCCAGTGGGCCCCACCGATGGTGTCATTCCCGGAACCGCTCAGAGCGTGGTGTGGTATCCATATGGCTACCAGACTGCAAACCCTAGCCTTCCACTGGCTCAGGAAAGCTACACGCTTCATATTTGGGCCCAGGGTGGCCCTAGCGCATTCCCCTCCCCTGGTTACCTGGAGCCAAACAGCGAGCTTGAGTTCGCTATGTATACGCCGCAGGCATACACACCTTTGACCAGTGGTAAGTCTGTGTTCGTTCATGCACGCCATCGATCTTATCTTTGAATGCACTTAGGGTGGCAATGTGCCGGATGCTCAGGAGCGTTACCCCAGCTTAAAATAAACTCTGCTCTTCCTGGTGTTGTTGCGATGGTTATTATAATGCTGCTCTCTGGGTTCACCACCCTTCGCCGCGTTTGGGACTGATCTTCGTTGATCTATTATTCCCTAGGTCTGGTTTCTGGGAGGTTGTAGAGGATGGTGGCATTTGATTGACATTTAATGGATTATTATGGTTTGTAATTGGACTGGACATTCACATCACATGTAGACTTACTTCATGCACATCGTTATGGCACGATATATACCGACAGGTAATGATGTCGCACTTAGGTTAGTATCAGAACTCTGCTGATGTCGTTTTACACAGTACCTACTGTCATTGATTGAAACCTACTTTACTTGTGCAACTTGGACACTAATGGCATGGTCATGTACTACTTGGCCTGTCGCCCCATTTCTTGAATGAAGCTGGAACTCCGTTCTCGTTGCATTCCTGGTCCACATGGTCAGCCAGGTAGCGGCTGCAGGTGGCCACATACTGCTACCGAACTTTCAGCGCGATCTGCGCCGGACAGATCTATCGGCATCCAGAAGTGTGCCCGCAGGTGTGTTTATTCCCTTAAGCGCTCCTTGGTCAAGTTAGCAATATTGACTTCAATCGGTGACTCAATTCACTTATCGGTGTGACCGCTGAGGCGTCCAGATAACTAGTATAAGCGCAGTTTTCAATCTTGATTTTTGAAAGCATGGTTCGTGACTGTCCATCATTATGTTCTCATTTATTCTCTTGATCGATCTCATCTTGCTTGCTACCATCATTAGGACTTCATTCACAAGGCCATCTTAGCTGCATATGTGCCGGTCCCCACTCTATGGTGTACTTCCCCATTTGCGACGAGTCAAAGTGGTAGCAGCCAAAACTCTACATACGGGAATGCACTCCACCAGGTGTAAAGTTACCGTGTTCTGCTTTTCAAAAAGCAGCCCTATGCCCCACTTGATCACATCTGCCATCCATAGTCCGGTAAGTACATGTGTCGAAGTATCCACCGTGTTCATTTATTGCGGATGTGTATAGGAAGCAAGCCGATTCTAACCTGGGGTGCAGGTAGACAAGTTCTGCTGGAAGTACCGGATTGGACCAGCAACAATTTGCCCCTCTTTCAACTTTCACACTCCTCATCGGAAACTATATGTTTAACGACCTATGTCACTAGCTTTCAATTATGATGACGGTTGACATGTGCTGTCCTTACAGCCTGCCTAGCAGCACTGGGGTATCCCAATGTACCAAGAGGTTCGTACTTGACCCCAGGCAATTCACGCGTCACGGGGTTCTGATTCCATTCCTGAAAAATAGAACACCTTCAGATTCGCTGTCAATTAACCAATGCTTTCTTCATTTTGGATGACCAAAACCGACATTAAAAACAGGACAGTCACCAAGGACATCGTGCTCGATGCCCCACATAATCCTCATAAGATACGACCGGATGGCGAATACATTCTTGGTGAAATCTGAATTGTTTGATGATCATCTGAAGTCTAAGGGGGTTTTGCATGGATTTTGGGCTCATGCGATCTAATCCGCAAGCCTGCCATTTTCTCAACGCCACTTCCTTGAAGTATACCTTCATGGACCAGTTGTCGAGGCTCTTGGCTGCGAACAAGGTCATGGGCACAGTATCGATTACTGCCTGGAGTAGCTGACAGTCTACAGAATGATGTGTGAGCTGTTAGCTCTTCCATGTTTAAATCGTATTCTGACCAGGACTCAAGGTTCGGTCGGTCTCACAAAGCAACGACAGCAGTGCAACTGGCCTTATAAACCGTGACATTGACGGGTCAGTGTGTACCGTACTACACTTTGTGTTCATATACAAGTCCTAATCCCACCTTTTGCGTGTTCCGAAATAACAGATTACAGGTTGAGTATGCCTGGGTCTTTCAATTTATCTGACAGCAGTGGGCAACAACCGATCATTTTCCCTTCCTTTACCAATTCCATCAGAGGCTGCTGATCGAGTGCTGAGCGCTGGCGCTGATTTCTCGGTATCCAGTTCCGCGTTCCCCCATGCACGATGAGACTCTGAATTTCTCTCAGTATCCATGAGACCCCTGAGCCCAGCTCCAGGGATTGTTGTGTCACCTATCATCGTAGGCCGTATGCAACGACGGGTTGGAATTGCACATTACCAGCATTTCCCTCGCCAAGAGAATATCGGGGACAGAGTGGCAAGTCAATCCTAAGGTATGCTGGCAATCTGCTGGCAATGCAGATGTCATCTGTTTGAAGAAGTATTTTGCCAGGTGGACAGGTTCTTGCACAGAACATTATTCAGCATATAAAAGCAAATTACCTTCCTACCGTCCCCTTTAGATTTATTTTGGGAAGTCCAAATCACATCCCACAAAGAATGCGTCTCTCCTTCGTTCTCGCCGTTATTGCTGCTTTCAAGTTGACAGTGTCTATACCTGTCGACAGTAAATGTCCCTCTTTCTGTGACTTGGTAGCTTGCTGTCCTGGTTATGAATGCAAGCTAGTATTTCTTCCTGTGAGTATGAGTGGTTTTCATCTAACCCCGTGACTCACTGGCATGGTAGGATGGGACCTTGTATGTTTGTGAGTAGTGATTCACTGAGTGACGGTGAGTCGCGTTCCCACTTTCGCATCTGGGCAGTGTGGTTGACGGCACACACGTACTAGTAAGTGGTTTGTTGGTGAGTGCTCGGTTGTCGCGGTGAATAAATTCCACCCTGCTCGAGCATTGAAGACCTTAGATCATTTAAGGAACACCTCGTTAACACTTGATTGGATAAAATATGATTGAAACACAACACATTGTTGTTCGTCTCGTTGTAAGCTTGCCGTTTATACACCTATATATTTCAGGAATTCTCCACAGAGTCCGACGCTCGTTTCTCATGCACTTCGTGATGATAATGCTTCTCACTCGGTCGCCAGCCTACTGATCGCCAGGGTGGGATGCCAGAGCGGTACAATTCGTCCACCTGGTTGTTCATCAGATGGGCAGCAGTTTACAACGTGCATGAATTATTACCTCTTCTAAAGTTAGACCTTTGGTTTCAGGGATTGCGAAATACACATAGATGTATCCAAAGACGAGCAGGCCGAAGAAGACCAACATTATCATTGGACCAATCCTGGTGAGACGTTCAGACTCCGAGTAACGTGTCAGAACCTTTGGCTGTAGTTTAAACTCACTTGTCGACAATCCTTGGAGAGAAGAACGAAAGCATGAAGTTCCAGAACCAGTCTTGGACAAGCGTGAGCAACAAATTCAAATAGTGGAAAGGGAGTAATCGTACTTGTCGCGCTGCCGAGAGCAATTGACTTGGGGCGTACTCGAAGAGGGAAAGACTCTCCTAGGTACACCCATGGAGTAGGTCCCCAAGTCGTGCCGAAGATGAACACTTGAAATACTGCGAAAGTAATGACGACGTCGCCCCCAGCTCTATTACGAGCAGTGAGCGCTGAAGTTGGTGTTCCAGTAGGTGCAAGGGTAGTATGCCCAACCAGAGCAACCTAACAGAAGTATCAGTCCAGCACTGTTTTCCAATGGATAAGGTGCACGGACAATTAGTGCACAGACAGCTTGCCCAGCTGCACCAAGGAGCAGGGACTGGGAAAAAACAGTAAATTTCTGCTCTGATTGTCTAGCGGAAGAAGACATACCTTTCGGCGACCCCAAGTCTCGATGAAGTACAGCGCGGGGAGAGTTCCAACAACTGACACCGCTCCAAGAACCGTCTGGATGATGTAAGGTGAAAGCCTGCCATCACGTGAGCTAAACTGCATTAAACAGAGAAATTTAAGACTCGCCCTGCACCTGCACTCTGAAAGAAGGTGTCGCCATAGTAGTCTGTCGGCAATAGCCATTAGTGGTAATAAATCAACCGATATGAGGGATCTTACAGTAAAAGTTCTGGCCGTTAAGCTGCTGAACAAATTGAAGCATCATGCCATTTATTGTCCGACGCCACAGTGCATTTCTCGTGGAGAAGCATTCTAACCAAGTCGCTTTGCCACCCTCATTCTCTTCTCTGATAGCAAAATCGAGTTCCTCGACAATCTCAATAACAAGAGGGTTGTCTTCAGGAACTCCGTTGAGTTCTGCAACGACCTTGCGCGCTTCGTCACCTCGTCCGGTTCCGAGAAGGTGTCGGCTAATAAAGGTAAAATTCGTCAGTTTGAATGAGAGGTTTTCAGAAGTTGCACGTACGGAGATTCTGGAAGGAAAAACATTCCAGACAAAAGTATGATACCCCAGACCATCTGCAATCCAATGGGGATACGCCAAGATGCAGAGTTGTTGATTGTGTGACTTCCGAGTTCAAACAGGTAACTGAAAAATATGCTACATTCACAAGCGTTGGTGAGTGTTCCGATTCCGATGGAGGATGAAGACTTCACAAACCCCGAGATAACTTGGACTTGATAGATGACCAAGATTGTACCACGAATAGCTTTCGGTGCCGTTTCCCCATTGTACAGGGGCACAATAGCTGAATAGACGTAGTTATATTCAAAAAGTCATGTCCTGACATCAGCACCAACCTGACAATGAACCGACACCTAAACCTGCAATATAACGCCCGATAACCAACTGAACAAGAGAGTATGTCGTGCCAGTCTGGATAGCCACGCCGACAGTAAAGATAGCCGACCAGAACAGAATGGATCCACGGCGTCCAAGCCGATCAGATGTGAACGCTTGAGCGAGGGCTCCACTTTAGGCATCGTCAGACTATTATGACAATAACAAAATATAATTTTCCCACCAGAACGTGCTATGATGAGTATGAATGTCAACACGGAGCATAATCAGATATCGCAGTCTTACCCAGCCGACAGAAGAGAGACAATGATCGATTGTCTCGAACTTGACAGGTAGTACTGGCCATCCGTTCCTTCTTGGCCGAATCGGCGGATGAAGTCTGGCATAATCAGACATCCCTATAGTAGATGAAAAGCTCAGATATGCTGAGGACTGAAGAAGTATGAGTACATACAGAAATGACACCCATGTCATACCCAAACAGGAAGCCTATCACCGAATATTAATTACATTAATCTACTGATGATGTGAGCAAAGAAATAGGAGCCTTGTAGTTGCGAATAAACGACGTACGTCTTCTAGTCTGTACATGACAACAGCCCACCTCCTGCAAGGAAGAGTTCAATGAGGACAGGATGGCGATGACGAGAGTGAACTCACCAAACGCGATGAAAATGGCGAGCAAGACCGCTCTACGACTCGTTGGAACATCTCTTGCCATGATCTGGTGGAAGAGACGTCTGAGAAAAGGAAGTTGGAGAAAAGGCGGTCGGAGAAGTCCTCCTGCTAAGCTGACATGCTTAAGTATAAGTCCTGAAGAAGCGGGGTAAAATCTATTCATCCATCATGACGCATGACAGGGTCATACGGCCCGGTGATCAAAAGAGAAGGAATTCTTTGATCTCCAAAGGCAAAAACTTGTCACACTCCCACCCGTACACAAGTGAGGTGAGGGAAACCGTTCTGTAGGTAAGAAATAGTTATAGAGTTTTCCAAGGCCCCCGTTGCACGCACAGGCAGCCAGTTATTCTGAGCATTATTCAGAAGCAGGTTGGTCTGCAATACCAGCGCAAAGTTTGTGCGTCGGTCGGACCTCGGTACGTTTGAGGATCAGCTTTTATCGCTGACTCGACGCGTGACCTGAGAACCTAATGTTACACCCCATGAGAGCGGGAAATAGGGTCACTGGGCAAGATCACTGCTGAACAAGCACACCGGTATGTTAAAGCAGTCAAGTCATAAGTGATCAAAAGACTGCTAGTCCACACGCCCGTGGGGGAACGACAAGGCGCGTGTTCTCAGCTTAGAAATAGGCTTGCCCCGCAATAACCACACTTAGCGTCGTTAGCTATCACTGTTAGTCTGGTACGTCGCTCCTTTGCCTGAGGGGTGATACGTGCAAGGCGGCTGAGCGTCGGAGCGCCGTGGAGCATTCTCGGTAAGACGTTCCCGGCAAGATGAACACCACATTGTGCTCCCGTTATGATAGAGTCGTATTTCAATATGATGATATCATTTTGCCGAGCAGAACGGTCCACGTGACTATGTGGGGGGTCTTGGTTCATTGGTTCATGGAATCAAAGACGCTCACGACCAGAGAACAAATCAAGATCAAGGGTATCAACCATTTTGCCATCGCATCTCTACATTATATTCCTGTGGAGCCTAGCCAGCTCTCCCACTCTCTAACTATGAGGGATAACTCACGTTCACTTTCTTCGCCTGCATCGGGATCTCCAGCTCCATTAGCGGCAGATTGACGGTCCTTGAGTGAAGCGCTGAAAACACCCTCCACAATAGCGCGCTGCAGCCAAGGAACAAGAACTCGGGTATATGCTGCCCCAGCTGCTTGCAGAATCTGTATCTCCTTCGCATCACCATCTCGCCAGTCCTTGGCATATTGTAGTAGACCATGGCCTGTATTTGCAAGACACTCTTCGGCACCATCCACGACGCCTGACAAAGCATCAACAGGCGCAAGCATGCGTAACCTGTTTAGCGCACGGATATATGCGTTCAACATTTTCGCAAGCGGCGGGAAGGCAGTTAGCACTTGCGGCGGAGAATGCGAAGCATTGGATGGCGAGAGGACAAGCGTCTTGAACGCAGGCACACTGTTAGGTGTAGCTACCAGCCAACTGGAAGGAGCAGAGGGCTTAGGTCTGCTCGTGACGTGCTTGGCGAGCACTCCAGACCACTCATGCTCCACGCCAAATCGTACGTCTCGTGCAAACCCGCTGATAACTGATCGTGAAATCAGTGGTGATAGTAACGCACGAAAATCCTGTACGCGCACCAATTTAATGCGAGTTGTATTAAAATGTATGACACTCACCATCCCTACGCGTGCTAAAGCAGAACTACAGTAGGCAAGTTGTGTCGCAAGAGGTGCGAGGTGGGGATAAGCACGTTCAAGGTACGATCGGAGAGTCGGAAGGAGCAGCTCCAGAAGTGTCGAAGGCAACGTTTGTCGGATGATATAAGAAGATGCCTCGGCATCCTGATCTGCAGGTGGTGCTATCCGTGCTCCGGCATGCGAACGGTCGAGGAATATCGTCGTATATTGCGTGACAAGATCGTACGCGCCTTCTCTCCAAATATCAATATACTTCTTTAAAAACCGGGCGACGTCATCAGCCTGCCTATCTATCTCCCGCTCTCTTTCCTCTGTAGTGCTTCCAGCTGGGAACTTGAACTCCAGACTTCCAGCGTTCGAAGGTATACCAGCATCCCTTTCAACGCTATCCAAGGTATCACGAAGGCACCCAATTCGAGCGCTTATGAACACGAGCGCTAGTTCGTCCTCGTGCATCGCCTTCATTCGACGAAGAAATTGTACTGCTTTCCAGAACGCTGGTAGCTTGCGAGCGGGTTCATATAACGTGTTCAGGAGGATGAGCTGCATGGAACGCAGCGAGGAAGCTATCTCAGCTTGTAAGGAATCCGCAAGTTGAAGCGGCAAACCCTGCGTGGCTTCTTCGTCATGGCTGAGACTGTTCTTAGTTTGAGCGGCTAGAGAGGATAATGCAGATGACGCGTGGGCAGCCAGTGAAAGAGCTTCTGCATAGAGCCCGTTGCGGACACATGTGTCAATGAGAACCGGAATATCAAGCAAGTCGCACAATTTATCGTGCTGCTCCAATACAATGCGTGCCTTCTGCCTTCCCTCTATAACCTCTGGACCAGTCTTCTCGCGAAAAACGCGTGCAGCGTCATCAAGAGCTGGTAGAGCGGCGTTGATCAGAGAATTGAGTGACGTGTCAAACGAAGAGAGTGATGTCAACAGCGCTGTTGACGTGTGGTGAAGGGAGAGAAAGGTTGGATAAGATGTATGTGTCAAAGCAGTGAGTGAAGAAGTCAATGTATGAGATTGCGTTGTGAGCGCAGTCGGCGTTGAGAGCAAGTCTGAGAGTGCGTTGGTGGGTAATTCGGCGAGAAAATCAAGATTAGATGGGCTTGACGCGAGCGACGAGCCAGAGAGAACGTCTGGAAGGCTCGACAACTCGCTGAACGTTGAGACCGCCGTAGTCATCGTCGACTGCTACTCACTTACATAGTTCATCACTCAGTTCCAAAACCAACAAAAATGAAGAGCGCACCTTGCAAGGATTGGAGCTGTGCGTATGAAGCGCAATAAACGTTTTGCCAAGCAAACTGAGTTTATTTTTAGAAGGAACGACCACGGACATATGTGACCGAGAAGGTCAAAATTATTGCAATGGTCGAGCGCTCGTCGTGTGCAATAAGTAATAATTTTGTCATATCGATGTATAAGATGATACGTATTCTAACAGAGAATATTCATGAACGAATGGCTAAGGTGTGTGATTAGAAGGCGATAATGCAAGAGCCGACGTAGAATGGGGGTTGGTGTTACAGTATTGACAAATACATCGGTACTCGTAGGTAATGGGATTCAAGTGTCATGATGGAATCGTAGTCGTCGGATTATGCCACAAAAACAGAGCAAACAGCAGGCTGCATACTGTCGAGAGTCTGAGTGCGCGGATACGTCGGCGGCACAACTGGATCCCCGCGCTATTCGGTCGATCAATGTCAATTTACAGCAGGAAAGAAGGCTGTTCACTCACTACCAATAAGCGCATTCTTCGCACGTCCCGCGTTAGACGGAGGTCCGACACCGCGGTACGCACACGCCATCTGCAGGGATGCGAACTGCGGATGACGATGACCGTCACGCCAAAGGTTAACTGTAACAGCTTGCAGGTCATCCCGAGTCTTGACAAGATCGATGATGGGATTGAGAAGGGTGTCCAGGTCCAGCCCGAATGCTAGGTGTTGTATAGTCTCTGGCATTTGACGGCAGATGACAGGAGAAGACCATGAACTCTCGGTACGAAGCTCAAGAAGAGAGCGGCATCGCATCGCTGCATGTGCGTGCTCATGCATGGCAAAAGATGGAATGGCTAGCGAATGCAACGTTTCGCCGTGCTTCTCGACGAGGAAGTCTAAAAGCTCGGGACTTGGCTGACGTTCCAAGTCAATGACTCGTAAACTCTTTTCTTCCGCGGAGCGATGCAAGAGCCAGCCAATAAATTCCTTGGCAGGTTCTCTTTGGCAGTTCAAGCGCAGTTCTTCCAGAGCGCCGGGGAAGGGTGGATACGTCACGCCAGGAGATAGAACGGGAGATGCTCCAGTGATGGAGAGTGATCTCAAAGAAGGCCAAACTTCGAGAAGTTGGAGAACGGATTGATTGTTCTCTGACCAGTTGCTGAAGTTCAGAGCCGTGATGCGCGGGCCAGCACTAAGTAATGCCAGAGAATGCTCGTCAAAAGACGGAGCGGGACGCCGCATGCGTTCTTGGGCGGGACTTCCAACGACATCTTTACCAGGAGCTACGCACCCGTACTGAGCAAGGTCTAGCTCGTACAAATTGGGGCAATTAGCCACTGCAACAGCGAGTGACGATTGATTGAGGCAACCAGGCTGGTTATAATCAAGGACCGCGCGCATCTGAATAACGGCGTCACCGAGTATTCGCCCACGCGGGGAACTCCGGTTGACAGTGTGAGCAAATGAGGCAAACGCTGAGTGCGAGCGGAGGCAAACTCGTCGAAACAAAAGTTTTTGAGCATGTAGCGACCATGCTTTGCAAACAAGTGTGCACTTGCTTAAGAGGTGGATGTCAGGACCACCTCTATCGTCGAAGTACGCGGCCTCCAAGATGGTCAGGACCATTTCGAGAGGGATGCCGCTAGCGGGCACGCGCGGTGTTCGAATATTGTCGTAAGCTTCCGAGTAGCTAGGAGAAGGACTGGACGTGAATTTGAGTGATATTTCGTGTTCCACGACCTGCAGATGGTGTCAACGTGCGCCCCGACGGCTTCCATCAAACTACTCACCATTGGAGGTCCGGAATATGGTAAGTATCCGCAGAAAGTCATGATATAGTAGATCACTGATTAAGAGACGCGATGTATAGACCAAGATTGGCGGTATTGATCAGAATTGTTCAGCTCTAGCAGGCTGAAATTGAATTCAACGCATTGCATGGACTCATATTTATATGATGACGGTGAAATGAAATGATCGCAGCTTATGATAACAGGGTGACATTGCTGCCGGGGCACAGTGACGAGACACGCGCCGTTCCGAACCCTAGGCCTTGTGATGGTGGTAAGTAGATGAGTTATTGCCTCCGTCTACACGGTCCACGCCTTCCGTTTTTAGATCTCAACGAATCGAAACGTTAACGCACCTTATACGTTTACTGAAACGAGACCCTACAAAGAGGCCACAAATTCTCCGATGGTCTGTACAAATCATCGATTGAGAAGTCTTCCTTCAATCAAGGGGGGACATAGTAGGGATATGCAGTTTCCTATGCCTTCAGACGACTCGGATTTATCGATATTCCAAGTACTGATTCGAGCGCCCATGGATTACATCCCACGACACACGGTGTCCGTCACGAGTCATGACTCATTTTCATTGTCTTGCCATTCCATCATGAACCTTCTTCCACTGCTAGGGGCAACCCACTGTCGGTTGTTGCCGGGCGGACAGCCCCCAAGCTTCTGTCGCTCAGACAAAGCAAGCTGCTCCAGCCTCCAGCCAATCACAGTCAATAGACTAAATCTCCCACAACCCCGCTCAATGCCCGCAATATTCGTGTACCAATTAATCGCAGACGGCACATTGCTTCAAATCGAGTCGGACGCGAAACGATGTCCCACTAAAAAGCTTCTGGATTCTGCTTCAGCGAGTCGGACGCGAGATGGTATTTACTCGAAAAAATTTGGACTTCCCCCTGATTTACCAAGGTACACCCGAGTTTACACAGGTTTACACGCGACGTTCGTGTTCTCACAAGTAATAAACTGTAATGAATGCTCATGAAGGGCCGCGGTTGCACAGGGTTGCACCCGCTCATTGGAGGTAGTTGGAGAACGTTCATTGGTGGCCTATCGGCACTTACGTTCTTACCTGGGCTGAGATCGTGATTTCAGCAAGAGGCCGCGCGTTGATGAGGTCATCTCACTTTATCAGAACGGAGGATGGAACGGAGGGACCGTGCCACATGCAACAGCTTTCAAACAGATTACAGATACTGGGGGGCTGATCGTGATACAACTTGAACTGGTAGCAACTAATCTTGGTGGGGTTTCCGCTGGTTGGTCCCGGTGCACCAGCCGCTGTAACGTTATTGACGTCAGCGATCCGGGACGTACACTGAAGCTGGGGCATATCGTCGCTTGCTCATGACACCTTGAAACATTATAACATGGCCGTGACCTTCCATTACTGAGTATGAACCTTGCTATTGTATCGGATCAAGCAGGACAGATAAACAAAAAGGCCTTGAAGTTGGAACTATTATAGAACTCTATAACTTGACAAATCGATCCGCGGAGCTCTCCTAAGCATGATATGCGCCGTCTACGGAGAAACCATCACGCGAGACTTGCACGAGACCATTCAATTCAAAGACCTTCTCGTACTTGGTACCAAGTCTTTTGTTTTCAAGCGAGTCAAGTAATAAGAGTCAACTTAGCAGATCAGGCAGTATGTGATCGAGCCGACGCCTGCGGAATGTTTGATTTTGGAAGGGACAAAATCTCGAAATATTTGTTTATGTCGTACTTGGGCCAATTGAAGTTCGCTCGCCTGTGAAGATGCATTCGAGAGCGAGTTATGATCCGCCTAGGCATAAGCGATCAAGGAGCCTGCCGCCGACGGGCCGGGAGCCACAATAAGCCAAACAACATCAAACATAGCTGTGGGATTCAGATTACCTACTAGCTGTGAAGACTCCGGACGTCGTTAAACATGCCCAAGTCGTCGCTATCCTCCGTCGTTTCAAACCTCGTCCGGGCGTCCATGGGGGCAACCGTTTCTCCATCTATCACTGACGACGACCTCGACAGACATGTTGCAGAGCTCATCTTGAGGGAAGCCAAACAGAAGGCCGAAAGCTACGGCGAAGTTGGAATTAGGGCATATCTTCCAACTGCGTGAGTCTACCATCTAAAAAAATCAACCCATCAACTTACCAAACATTTGTCTAGGCCTGACCCAAATGCGCCTCGCCCGAACAAACGTTTCCTTAGTTCGATAATCAAGAGCACAGACGATCACAACAAGACTATACTTCGTGCACAGGCGCTTGCTGCACAGGAAATTAAAAGGGAGAAAGATGAACGAGAGCGCAGAGATAGGAAGGCTCGTGCGGAAGAGGCTGCCGCTGCCGAGCGCATGAGGAGACGGAGACCTGACCATGATGAACATAGTTGGGATAGTCGAAGGGAACGTGACCGACGGAGAGATAAAGACCGGAACAAGGGGAAAGAAAAGAGTTCTGGGAGGTATCACAAGAATGATAAAGATGATGACAGTTACCACAGAAACAGGCCCAGCAGGAGACATCAATCACGTTCAGCATCAAAGGAACGGGATAGTGATGCGAAGCACAGGAAAAGCAGCCGGCGATCACTATCTCCCGAGAGAGCTAGTTCTTCTGATATCCGTCAGCATAGAAGACATAGACGACACGATGAGGATAATTCCCGAAAGAAAAGGCGCCGTACGAGCCGTTCTACTTCCCCACGTCGCACCAAGTCACCAGCACAGCCTGTTCCAGAGATTCCAGTCTCCAGGAAAAGGACGCGATCAGTATCTCTATCTGATGATGATCATAGAAAGACGACCAAGCAGGCGCGGCATTTGAGTCGTCGTAACACTCGGTCTCCTTCCCGGTCATCCCAGACATCCCCAGACGATGAAGCTGTAGAGTTCACAGAGGCAGAGGAATTCTACCTTCTTTCAAGGGCAAAGCAGGGGCTCCCGACGAATTTCACAAACCACCCCTCATACCCTTTCACGTTCCCCTCCACCACACCGACCCCAGCACGCAGTCGCTTCGTCAGGTTGTCGGTCACCGTCTTTGTCACCCCCTCCTTTACCGCCCGCGCAGCTTCCCTCAAAGATGGACAAATACTTCCAAGACTCTTACGACCCCCGACTCGACGTCGCCACTCCCTGTCCCCAATGTACCTGCTACTGGCTTGGTCAGTGACGCAGAGTTCGAGGGTTGGGACGCCATGCTTGAACTCATTCGGCAACGACGAGAAGATAAAGCTGAGAAGAAACGTCTTGAACGTCTTGGAATATCAAAAGACAAGGTCAACAAGAAAGGTACAGACAGTGGAGTTGCTGATCGTTGGGCTAGTGGAGGGGATAATATCATGGATATCGAGTACAAGAAAAGGGGGACTGTTCGAGAATGGGACTTGGGGAAGGAGGGTTTTTAAGAGCTGCTTGTCTGCGATACTAATTTGCATCTATTAAACAGAACACCATCATCACCCAACGCTCTTGCTTTCATGTACAATATGTTTTCGTAGTAGGAAACCGACCATTCAAACTCAGTGATCAATAGCGTGGCGCACAACCATGATCTCCTCAGTCGACAATTGGTCGATGTTTGCGGAAAAGTTGTTGACATTATGTGATGCACATTCTTTGAAGAATGACACCAGATGCGCCTGAAAGACCTGTCAGGCACGTAAGAATCGCCGTTAAATCAGCGACACCTACCTGCATGTCAATCTGAGAGATGGCATCGTTTCTAAGGTCTTCATCATCAGTCTCTTCGAGAATGTCGTCGTTATCAAAGTTGACGCCGCGGGGACCCAACATCTCGGAGAGGAAGGCAAATTCTTCTTGCTTGAAGCCCTGATTCTGTTGCTCTTCTTCTGTCCATTCTTCATCCTGTCGATCGCTTAGCAGGACGTATAAAGGAGTATACGAACGTTACGTACGCCATCGTCCGAGTCCACATCAAACTCAGCTTTGGGGATCGTCGCAGAGTCGCCCCCAGCTCTGAGATCGTGCACAAGCAGTTTAAGT
>JABBWI010000442.1:0-48897 GCA_016647755.1 Suillus subluteus
ATGGGAGTGTCGACGATAGAGGGAGGTGCCACAGGCGGAGGCGGAGGCCCCATCGGTTGGGCAGCAGGGGTGTCTGTCCCGTCAGCAGGCACCTCTATGATGTCCGGCGCAAGGAGCATGGTATTGGTAGATATCATAACTATATACAGTGATATCAATATGAGGTAACAGGTATAGTAAAAAGCGGTCCGTATATCCCGTATATCCGATGCAGAGGAAAGAAAAGAGAGAAACAAAAGCTAGTCATCAGATCTTATATAGTGAATGACTCAAACTTCGGTCGGATGTTCCCGACATCAAGGCACCGAGTCTATAGGCAAATGCCGATGAGCCGGACTCTAATATTAGCACCAATGAACGTGCTTACCATGATCATGATGGGATGCGCGCTGAGCGCACGCAACGAACATGTAACTGTCACGTTTAGGCAGTATAAAACTTTCGATGTATAGTCGAATGAACTTTCTCAGAATCTCTTTGAGAACTTAAAAGAGAGGATTGAGGTTCCATCCGAGGTGCACATTGGTGGCATCACCGACTCGACATTCTGGGATCCGAACCAGGATCCGGCACTCAGCGCCCACTTATCAATTCTGCAACTATAAGGATAGGAGAAGGAAAAGAAGTTAAGTAGCAAAAGAACGTGCGTGATATAGTGAATGACTACATAATCAAGCTCCGCCTGAATTTGGCACCAAGCGCCCACTGTGAATTTTCGGCGGGCATTGCCGGCTGGTGCGGTCAATTGGAATGTAGGGTATATGTACACATCGTAAGTACAGAGGTACAGAGGTACACATCTTTGTAAGTAACTATCGTACACCGTGCAAATATAACCTTCGGATATTTGCATAGACAAGTCAGGCGGGCGCGTAACAAATAATGAATTAGATGGAATCTTCGGGATGCAGTTTCACAGACAGTTCGACATCAGCAGCAGCAATTTTGCGCATAATGTGGACAAGATCCCCAGTAGTGAGGTTGGAGCAGCCTTGCATACTGACACGTTTGACTAGAGGAAAAGCCGCAATCCACGAAGCAGATAACGCCTGGAGCCACAATCAGTATCGAGATATTGAAATAGTGCTTTAACAAACACATACCAATGCATCTCCCGCAGAAGCAGAGCACGATCCTGCAGCGTCTGGGGAGCGGATTGCCAAGTGTTTGACGTGAACTGCTGACTGGGTACCTGGGTAAATCATTGCCAAATGAGAATGGCTCTGAGGAGGCAGGGAAAGATCGAGATATCCAACGCTGCTGCAATTGCCGACACATTGTAAGATGGTGGTAAGGTAGTCGGGTGAAGCGTCATGAGCTTGCAACGAGAGAGCAAGGATGGCGAGGGTGGGTGATTTAAGGTGACTCCGGAGGACTGGGAGGACATGTGACAAAGGCCCATCTAGCATAGATATCGATAACGCCAAAGGAGTGGTGACTCGATGGGTCCTCCAGAGACGACCAGGTCGCGGAATGACACCAAGGTCATTAACGCCAGGGTGACGGGCCAGGAAGCGAATGAGCGTGGACGGCGCGCAATCAGCATCGACTCGGAGTTCGACGAGAGTTGGGATGGCCAAGTGCCGCAGGAGTCTGTCCCAGTGCGAAGGACTGAGTTTGATGGAACTGAGTCGGAGCTTTTCCAAACGGGAAAAGCGGATGGTCTGGATTGTGAAAGGAAGGAGCTTGGGGGAAAATAACGCCTGTGATGATGCATCAAAGGTTTTGAGGTGGTTTCCGCTCGCATGTCCCTGAATTCGGGTGAGTCCAGTGACGGACGATGGGCCACTGCGACCGCAGAATCCCATGCACGTCAGCTCTTCGCAGCCGGAGGCACGGATAGTCTCGAGGACCGAAACGATCTGAGGGAGAGCTGAACAAGTAAGAATATTGAAATTCCAGAAAAGCGTTATGTATCGTATCGATTTGTGGGGGACAGACTGGAGAAAGTGCGAAAATGCAGAGAGCTGCATGGACCGTACATCAGGATCCAACCAACACAACATCATACGCGGAGGACGAAAGGTATCCATACGTATCCAAGTAAGCAAAACGTCAAAATTGTACGAGTCTACACGAATGTGAAACATGTCCTGCGGTGAAGTTGGGAAGCCCCGGTTGACGAAGAAGAGGGGACCGCCGATTTCTCTAAACAGAGAACATACTTGGGTAACACAGCGCAGATCTTGCGCTCCTAGATGAGCGATGATAGTAATGAGAATTTCCGCGGGTAGGGACCACATGAATGCCGGGGTGCTACAAGGCTCATAGAGTTTGACGCGTTTGACTGAAAAGGGATCTAGTACAGCATCCGCTTTACGCTTCAAGAAAATATCAGACTAGGGTCGAGATCAGCAGAGCCATATATATATGAGGTCTTGCCGTACCGCCTCCCTGTACAAGCGTTTGGCTGAGGGACTTGTAAAGTCAGTATTGCGACGATTCATCGTTCTGGGCTATAACTTTGTCAACACGATACATATGTTAGAAATCGGGATGTACCATAGTAACAACCAGGCTTATGTCGCCCGTGGAATAAGATTCCAGGAGGCGTCGCTTTCGCGGGGATACCGAGTCGTCATCGAATTCAAATTTACGCTTCAGAGGTGCCTTCGCTCTGATGTCCTACAAAACAGCAGTTAGCGGGTGCCTATGTACATATGAAGGTCTCACCGTGCCAGAGGAGGTGGTAGTTGACAAGGAGGCCCCGGACTGTGTCTAAGAAATATGTAAGTCACCAAACGGAGGGAATGAATATATGGAGCGGACCTCACTAAGAACGGATTTCCGACCAGAGATGTGACTTATTGAGTTCCCCATCGCAAAATAAGCTAGAGGGATTGAAGACAACCATGCTTTAAGTTGCTCGAAGTTATTGTTCCACGAAGCGAACGTATCGTGTTATGGTCCGTAAGTTTTAAAATTCATTAAGTCACCTGCAGAGGGATAAACCAGCAGAAAAATCACTTAATTACAGAGGGGATAAACCAGAGCTTCTCACCTGCAGAGGGGATAAACCAGAAACATTTCATCACTAAGGGAATACAATTGAAGAGCTACGAGATAAAGTTCTAGACTACCAACACTCCGGAACCAGAGGGAAAGACTGTCACAGGACGACCAGTCAATATAGGAAGACTTCGCTGACGTGTATATCTACTCAAACATCCGCTAGAATACATACATACCTATAATAGATAAGTGGGAGTAAGCCCCCCGCGAAAAGGGTTATGTCCGACATAGGGTCTTCGACCCTGGAAGGACAATAAATTCGATTCAAAAAAAAACAAAAAAGTTCTAGACTGCCTGAATGCAAACCGTAGGGCTTTATTTAAAAGTTGCATGGCTTCTCAATTGCATAAATCACTTATGCCGTCTACGCTAACATCGCCTGGCAGTAAAGCCACCACAGTCCGTGGCAAACGCTTCAATCCATATGTTCGGCCCTCCCCATACATTAAGGCGTCGAGTAATGGACATCTGGAAACAATCACAGCACCTCTGATGAGGAGGTTTGCCATGTGTTTCAACGAGTACGATGTTCATCTGGGACAGGAGACGGTAAATGAAGATGGCGTGTTCGTAATGAAGTAACCACTTAACTGATCCCTCCCAGCTAAACACACAGCTCGTGTGGATGGGATCCGCCATGTCGATTGACGAACCCGAATCACCCGGAGGAACCTTGGGAAGTGCGCAAGATGTTTCAATCCAAAGTCCTGATGTAACGTGCAATGAGGTTAGCAACATAGTCCCGCCGACAGGCTCCTGGACTTACCGTGTTCAAGGCATTTCAGGTGCCGGTCTCGAAGGCCAACATTGGCAATGACATCAACGACGGTCAGGCTGTAGGGCACCTGTCTTCGGAGAAAAGAGAACTTGTTCGCGGCCTACAGAAATCAATAAACAAGTACCTCCGTCGTCGTTGTGAAAGGGGGCATCCAACTACTGACCTATTACGCGAGCGCATCTATGAAGCACTCGAGAGTGTATTGTCGGGTATGGAAGTGGACGACATTATGCTCAGGCATTACTCCAAGTGTGCAGAGAACCCCAGAACAAACGACAACGGTCAAGAAGTACGACTGTGAATTCGCTTCACAGTAATTTCTATTGATCATGTCCATTAGAAACTTCGCACCGACGACAATTTCATCCCACCTGTAGCACAGCACATTTGGAACAGCATGAAGCGCGGTTTGTTTCCCCTCGAAACAGTTCCAAGCGCGAGGTTAATTTGCGGGCAAGGTGCGTTCATGGACCTTGATGCAGTGTGACGGTCTAACGCACCACGCACTAGGCTCCCTTGCTGGAATGCCAGGAGGATATCCAATATAGTGAGACATTGAGAAATCGATATCTGTGTATAAAACGTACTAGAATTTGCGAGAATGTATCGCATGTACCATCGAAAAATGAGTCACCAGCGAAGGTCTGCGGCCACCCTCGCAGATTACGATGCCGAGCAAGTGCGCACAATCAGGTTACCTCTCATTTTAGTTATGCACTCTTCCTATATCCAATAGGTACACGACAATATCTATCTATCCATAAGGAACAATCAAATCAGAAAGAAAGTGTAGCAGATAAAGAACGCAGCCTAATATAGTGAACGACTACAAAATTAAACTCCGCTGATCGCATCAGCGCCCGCTTGCCGAATCGAGCTGCCTATGTATTGCAAGCGTCAAAAATACCCTTAGAGACAATATCGAGGTAAACGAATTGCATAGAGATTTGGGTGGAAGTACATAGTATAAGGGATACAAGGAGGCACATACAAGGGGGCACCATCGGTACAACATGCCAAACAAGTCCAGGCTAAGGCATATCGCGAGTATTGTACAAACGGCAGCTACTAAGTCTAGATTTCATGATCATTGACGGGAAACGATAATTTCCATCCTCTGGAGCTTCTTGTCAGAATACTGTGAATGAAGGAGGTTGGTCATTCAACCATGATAAAATTGTATAACGCCCTTTGGCAGGCCTTCGATTGCTTGGCGAGAAGACGTCCGGTTCGCGTTGCGAAAACGCTTTGCGGGTTTGCTTCCGCGGGGAGTGAAGTTCGCAGCACCTGCCAATCGCTGTTGATCAATGATGTGCATCTCATGACTGACATCTGCTCTCCACGGACATCTTCTTCAGCCGAAATACCTGAACATCGCCATCTTCGTGCTCACTCTCGTCAGAGCTCATGCCATCTTTGCCGAGAGTCTCCACAAGAGAGTGTAGATACGCCCATACGGCTTGGTCGTCCTTTCCAGTTGCTATCCTATCACTTAGCAGGGCCGACGTGACTTTCTTACGAGTTTCGAACTTCTGGAAAGTAACTCAACATTCTTCAACTCTTTAAGGGACAACAAAAGATGACTGACCGTCGCCCTGCGAGTGAGGACCCTAGTGAGTCGCAATCGCTCGTTGGTCTGATCCACTAGTCGATCTTCCACTTCTTGCATAGTCTCACGAGTGCCGTTGTTAAACATACGAGGCTGGGCTTTTCTCCAGGAATTGCGGCATTGATTGAATTTTTTTGTGATATCGTGTATGATGGACTGACGGGATCTCGAGGCCAATTGGTTCTTCTCAAACATGGAAGTATACTGGGAGCAGAGAATATCAATTACTTTTTGATTCCACTTGGAATTGTGTGTGGTCGTCATATCCCAGTGCAATTCGAGAGGATCGGGACCCGTGCCCAGTCCGTGCGTAAAAGACGATATGGCTTCACACGATGCAGTGACATGAAGCATATATTCGTCATCTTTCGCGAAATCGAATGTCGTGTAAAATAGCTCCCGAACATTGGCCTGACATGTCATTAGTAGCGTCACTTCTATCAGGAAATAACATACCTTATTAGTTCGGCGCTGAGCATCAGTGAAACTCTCGACAGGGGGCTCATGGGTTTTGCGTTTCGATCGAGCTGCCCCCGGGCGCGTTGTCTGCGACTGAACCTGAAGAACTTTTGCGAGCGCCTCAACAAGCATGCCGACGGTGGCATTCTGAATCGGGACATCGGCTAATAGTGAAGTAAGGGGGGGTGCAGCATTACCCCCGGTGCCAGTCTGAAGTTCCTCGTCTTCATCAGAAGATGAGCTTTCGTCAAGAATCTGAGGCATGGGTAGTGTTAGACAATAAACGGAAATGTACGACAGTGACATGAACTTACTGTCGAAAACCCAACAATATTCGTGCATGTGGCGACAGGTCTTTTACC
Source organism: Suillus subluteus (assembly GCA_016647755.1). Classification (NCBI taxonomy): domain Eukaryota; kingdom Fungi; phylum Basidiomycota; class Agaricomycetes; order Boletales; family Suillaceae; genus Suillus; species Suillus subluteus. Next base: position 6,221 of record JABBWI010000442.1, read on the forward strand.
TACAAGATGGCGCCACGAGGTGGGGGAGGAAGACTTTGCGATGTTTGCTTGTCGCATTTGGCTCTGTAAACATATCAGGAGAGCTCCCCATACGAACATGTCGGTACGCACATCCAATGAAACGATCTTGCTACTATACTCGGAAGAGAAGCGGGCTAACTCGGCTTCTTTCTCGGCCAACAACTTTTCTTTGGCTATCCTAGCCTCGTATTGAAAGAAAGCGTCTTTCTCAGCTAATAGCGTGTCTCGTTCTACGCACGCCTCTTGTTGTGCTTCATGCAGACCCAACGTCATTCGGTTCTGCCACAGAAAGTCAGAATGTTAACTTCATGGGGCGGAACCCTACCTGGAATTCGGCAAGTTCCTTGCGATGATTTTCATTCAATAATGCACGGCGTCGGCTTTGCTACGCTCAAGGAGTTCCTGGTGTCCCTGATACTGTGCGATGACGGATCGCAAACCCGATTCTCGCGAGTCGGCATTGATCTGAAAACTAGTCAGTCAAGTATGAACACAGGAGATGTTTCATGGGTGTACCTGGCTTTGCCGCTTTCGGAGTAGAAGATCGTGCTTGGAGAACTGCAGCTCACGCACATCATCCCGCAGCCTGGACGACTGATCGACTTCTTTGAGAAATATTTTATTAGGCTGAATATCCATTAGCTCAGAAAAGCAAAGAAGTATTGATGACCCACCGGCTGGTCATCGTCATCTCTCTTCCTACGAGCAGGCTCCCAGGGATTTTCAAATAATTCCATCGCGAACTCTTCACCGACTGGTGTAGCAGGCGATAATGAGGTTACTGACGGACGCGAATCTAAACTAGCCGAGGCAACAGGCTGGGGTGGGTACGTATGCATGGTCGCTGCTGGACGAAGCTCGTTAAGAGAGTAAGATTCTACAACTGGGGTGACCGGATCATTGTCTGCATCATCCAAAAAGAAATAGGACATCAGGCGAGACATCTTGCAATTCAAATCCTTCAGTGGTACACATTTTATCTCAAGACAGCTCACCTAATATCAAGTGCCGCATTGCGGTAACTGAACGCGACTACACCTGTCATTGTCGTTACAACTCTATTAATAAACAACAAGGCAATCTAACACATTTGAACCATATTACGCGTTAGTAAATCATCAGATGCTATCAAGTAATTCAAATCGTTCTTCGATTATGACTACTACCTCCATTAGGAGTTCACATTGTGCGTCCGTGATTTATACGTACTTGTATACTGCTATTTCGTATCCTTTTGTCGCTGCCTTGCAGACGTATTCTTTAGCTGCATCTGGATCACATCTCCAATTGGCCAACAGTCATCATAGTCATTGAGTTCCGAAAAGCGAGAGAGCACCTCAAAAGAAGTTAGTATTAAATAGATATAGAAATTCTAGATTAGTACCTCTGTCTGAACCGCAGTTAGCGCGGCAGGGGTTTGGGATGTCTTGCTCTTGCTAGTGTCACAATGTTTCTGGATCGAAGCGTGAACGCACTCCTAATGTCATTAATTTCAAGGAGGATCTCATCGCTTAAGTGCGATCTCACCTTGAACGCCTTGAAGCGCTTGGCATCCCACTTGAGTGCCTTTTCCAAGTTGTATCCACCACGGCTAGGACGCCCTGCCTCGCCATCTGGTTTTGGGATTCTGAATTCATGGGAAGCTATGGATGATAAGGAAGATCCCGTTGACGGCTGGCTGGTCTGCTCCGCAGAAAATGAGACAGCCTTGGTGACTTTGGGGGCGGGTGAGCTAGAAGGGATGGGTGTAGCCGCGCGAGACGTGGTAGTGAACATGCGCGAGGAAGTTGGAATGCGCCCCGTGAGTTTACGAGGGAAGAATAACATCTCTTCTTGCCAAGATATCGAAATGAACGATGTCGTTGAACAAAACATTTCCGTATGATACGTCAGTAACGGAAGAGACTGGGGAGGGCCTTCAGGCTCATAAAAAGGAGCGACAGACACGGAGGACGAAGGCATGACTGACCTGATACAACCTGAGCCAAGAAGACGTTTTTATATGGAGTGGTTTAGTCGGGTGTAGATCGGACGCCCCGCCCACCAAGATAATGTTGTTAGGCAGGATGTCGTTATCGATTGTCGTCCAGTTGATATGGAGCCTATTGTGTCAGTATTAAAGCCCTTCAAGACATCGATGGACTTACAACGACGTCCCGAATGTTTTTTCTCCCCACCAATCATTCCAACGATTATCGCCTCGATGGACGCCTTATCGGGCATAAGAATGCCATCAATTGCTTGACGGCCTCTCGTAATGGCAATATGTTAGCAAGCGGGGGCGAGTTCGATATGCACGATAAAATATAACTTAACTCACCAAGTACCAGGCTGTGACGGAATGAGGATCTGGGACCTCAAAAGACGAGTTCAGCTCCCAACTCCACCTCAAACCCCAGCCGTTCGAAATCCAGCCGACCTGGTGACTTGCGCATGTTGGATTACCCGCCATGAGGCAACGCGCGAAACGTTATGTTATGGCACCGGACTTGGTTTTATAGGGATTTGGCAACAACAGGGGGAAGGTTTGCAGGACTTTGACGCAAAAGTGTCCAGAAGGATCGGAACGGGTAAGGAGATCATGTGTCTCACATATGACCATACTGGAGACGACACTCGAATTGCGAGTGGGACGCGCGACAGGCGTGTTCAAGTATGGGCGTTTGACTTCAAAGGACCGTTGACACCCATTTTCAGCGTTGAGCTCGCTACTACCATCCCACGCACCGTAAATTTCAACCGTACTGCAAGTAGAAACATATTAGTCTTCGGCATGTATGATGGTGAGATGTAGGTGTTCATACCTACCCGATCACCATAAATCTAATATCCCATTCTAGACATACACTCAGGGGCACAGATGGCGTTGTCATCGCCACAAACAACGCTGGGCCATTGATGTGAATGATATTTATATCAGTAGTCAACTATCACTTACCATATCAATATAGCGGGCATGCTTCAGTGGACGCAGCTCAAACACTGTTCCTGATGGACAATGTCATGAATGGATTCAGCTTACATCGCCTAGACGATGCAGTGTGTATCCGTACCTATAACACCAATCCGGTCAAGACATTCCCAAAGCAAGTTGTTTTTGGGGGGAAGGCTACCCTCGTAGTTGGGGGTAGCGACACAGGAGTTATTTATGTTTTTGACAAAAATGAAGGAACACTGAAACAAGTCTTGCAACATGCCGACAAGGGCCGAGTACAAACTGTGACGGTACGCTATTTACATGAACTAAATAAATTGATCTGACTGACAGACTGCAAGACATATGACGGCACACACCACAGCCTAATCTTCGGGGCAACGTCTATGAACGACACAGAACCGACCATCTCCATCTGGTGTCGCAAACAGGACAGTGTAGCAAAATCGACAAATGACCGTCCTCTGGAATCCGCGCTGAAGAACTTTGTGCGGGGAATAGCCCAGTTAGCTATCGCAATGGCGCTAATAGCATATGTTAGCAGCATTGCCATACAATCATAAGACAAACTGACCCACTAGGTTGCAGGTCCTTGGAACCCAAGGTACATCACGTATCTCATTGGCGCCGCTGGGAAATGCCTGGCAAGAATATTGGAAGTTTTGGGATCGACCGCAGCACCTGACAGATGATGTTCGTCTCTTAGTAGAGAAATACATTGAGGATCAGAAGAGGAGCGAAGGACTTGAGAGGGCGCTCAGCTCAGTAGAAAATAGGAAACATACCGGACGAGTGAAGCCCATCATATTGGGCAGTGAGAAGTTGCATGATGAGGACATGCACGCCGTGATTCTTCTTGGAAATTAGACAGATTCATAGTATTGCGATGAAACAATGTACGCACAGTGTGATTCATGGAACGAATCAGTTCGCATCAGTAATTATCGCCGGGCACCGCACCATTTGTAGAATCTTGTCTCATTATGAGGCGCATCTGCGCAGCGCAGCGCTCAGCTCAAATTATCAATATTATTCCAATGCAAATATTCTAAATTTAATATTGCACTTAAGGCGAAGTCAAGCAGTTCACCTTCGAACAAGTAAATAGAACAGAACTCAGGCGCAAAGTCAAGTCAAGTAGCCCACTCATGCTAAAGTAAACAAGGTCGGAAAGAAGTCAAGTGTTTGAAGGACGCGAGTTGATATACAGAATGACTATGAGATTCAATCTCAGCCCGAATTCATCTCAGCGCCACGGCCGGCGGCGGCCGGCTGGGTTTGAACTCGTAGTCATTCTGTATATCGGGACGTCCTTTTGACAAAAATTCCCTTTCCGAACCCAATGTACCTCGAGTAGTGATAGAATAGAATTCATTCCAATTTATGACCTCATTAATGTATTGACTACTTTAACTTACATGCTACTGTATTATGTGGGGTGGGCGAGGCTTTTGTTCCAAATCTTAGCGTCGGAGGTCTACAATATTGTCTCCACAATGCTGCACGCATTGATGTGGGGTGGGCGGGGCTTTTGTTCCAAGTCTTAGCGTCGGAGGTCCACAATATTGTCTCCACAATGCTGCACACATTATCATTGTCGTCCATATTTGCTAAGCGCTCCCAAATTAGTCGTTCACTATAAATACGGATCCTTCGCATTAACATCTCTCTTTCCGTCCCCACTACTTCAATACGTTGATAGATAGATATCATATATATCATAGTCTATAGAATATTGAAATATTGAACGAGAGTGTACTATGTGAGCTTTTCCGTTGCAACAGATCGACTGTATATATTCAATTACTCGATGTCAACTACAGATCTATGTCCAAACGCGCGGCATCCGTTCATCATGATGATGAGCCTACACCAAAACGTGTCAGGAATCATGAAGGTGAGTCGTTGCATCACGTCGTCTATATTTTCTCTTATGCGGATAACACAGGGACGAGAGCGACATCGCCGCTGGCAGATCACGGCACATGGTGCATTCTGCAACAGTACCTCACCACCGACATGACCTACCCTCAAATGGAGGCGGCCTTTTCTTCGTACTTGGGCGATCGATACAACGCGGACGATTGGAAGGATGCTCGTGACGCGTTGTTCTCCGGTGACGGTAATGATAACCTCGCCTTGGCAAATCTTCTCGCCTTGAAGGCCAGGCATGTACCTCAGGGTGCATCCGGTTCATCGAATATCGTGACCCCGCAGAAAGATTCTCCCGCATTCACGTCTGCACCCAGGGCAGTCGGTCGCTTGAAAAGCGCACCCGTCCGAAGAGTAAGAAATACATTTATTTTGTCATGACTTCTATACTAAATAATACATGTAGCCAAAAAATCCCTTCATTGACGACGAAGCATCTGAGGATGAGGAAGAGGAAGAGGAAGAAGAGGAAAACTCCCAGGTGGAGAGTGACGATGATCCTTCTGTGCGGTCGAACGTTACACGCTTACCAGGACGTCCATCGGCCAAGGATAGGTTAGCTGTAGCAATCGACCACATCTTCAACAGGTACGAAGAGAACGCGCCAAGCATATGTCATAGAGCGGCCTCATCCTCCGGCGTAGTCCAAAGCAGAATGTACCTTCTTCATGTTCACAGTGAGTGCATATTTTAATGACCTAGCATGTCATTGAATGTACCGCAGGATCTGCCACACAACGTGTCGCTGAGCATCTTAGGAGCAATGGATTTGCGGTGACCGTATCACCTTGGATACCAAGCCAACTTTATGCTATCTCGGATAGCCCTAGAACGATTGCGACATCGCTTAACTTACTCTCGTCCTCTGTGAAAGAGTATATTCATATCTCGGAGGAAGAACAAGCAGCGCTCGAACGTTCACGCCCCATACTTCCCAACCCCGGGTGGGTGAAAATTACACAGGGGAAGTATAAGGGCGACATTGGCTATGTTTTCGATTCCGAACAAGCGAATACCCTTATCACGATATTAATTCCCCCACGCGACTTCCCTTATGATATGCCTCCGAGATCTGTGGCGCTGCTCAACCGAGCTTCCCTCCCGAATGACAAGACAGTGTCCGACATCCTTCAGGATGATAAAGTTGTAGGATGGTCGTACAAAGGAGAGCGGTACTACATGGGGCTCTTACAGAAGAACTTTCGCCGCGACAGCCTGGAGCTGGTCGCCTCCCCTCATGCTAATGACATTCGACTACATCTGCAATCCGGGTGGGATGTACCTTTCTTCAAGAAAACTCTGGCGACCTTTTCACTGCAGTTCTTACGTGTAGGTGATTCGGCCAGGTCTATAACAGGAGAAGTCCGTTCAGAAATCGGTACGGTCGTCTCGACAGACCATGCATTTGGTTCCGCACGCTTAGAATTCACCCTCGATGGACATCAACATGAACTGGAATTTCGACTCCAGGATATCGAGCGTGTCTTTTGGGTGGGCGACACGGTCCGAGTCGTAGCGGGCGCATACACAGGTTTGGAAGGGTACATCATTAAAAAGTCCGGTGACATATTTCACGTATGTCAAGATTCCACCAATGAAGAGGTATGGTTATATAGAACAATCTGTAAGCCTGTCTGACATTGTATAGGTGGAAGTATCGAAGTACTACTTAGATCGTCGCCCTTTAACTCACGTGCTTCAGTCCCGGCAGCCGACACAGTCAAATTTCGACCCTTTGCCCGAGCCTGAATCTCTTCAAATCGGAGATGAGATAGAAGTGCGTGCGGGAGAGTACGTGGGGAAATGCGGGATTGTGGTGTGGTTTCCTATGGGGGGAACCATGCTGTGGTTCCGGACTAGGGGCAATATCAAGGACCAGCTGATCCAAGTCCCCGCAGCATGTGTACAGCGCATTCATCCCTTCAAGACTCTCCGATTTACTAAGGAAAAAGGTTATGACGTTAAGCCCGGAGACGTTGTGACTGTCGCCCGCGGGCCAGAGTTCCAGACAAAAGGGGTCGTGCAAAGCGTGGATTTTCCAAAAGCGCGCTTGACCCTGATATCTGAGGGTAATCGCTCGCTCGTAAGTGCTATTCTCCTCGACTCGAGCGCTCCTGAGTTGTAACAGGTTAACGTTCCTATCGGATTCGTCATGAAAGTGTCCAACGTGAACCAGGATTCGTTTCACAATATCATCGGGAAAGAGGTTTTCGTTATTAAAGGTCCTCGGAAGGGTTACCGAGCCACGCTATACCAGCTCTCTCAGGAAGATTGCACCATTTCTTTACATGGGCAAGCGCGCATCACAATCAAACGCGAGGAGGTTGCTACTAGGTGATTACAGTGCATATTTTCTTCTTGATCTTTATTTACAACTGTTCAAGGTACGGAATGAGGTTAAACGGTTCAATACTCGAAGGACCAGACATGATCGCTTTCTGCGATATGCAGAGGAAAACGTACATAATGCCGCAATGCCGAAGCAAGACCCCTCCACCTGACCCCGTAGTCCCATCTGACCCCACAGTCCCATCGAGTATAGATCCCAGTTCCAGCGAGTGGTCCGACTGGTCCAGCCACAACAATCTTGATTCCACCGATGGCGTCAAGACATACAACCCCTGGGTTGCTAACAATGCAGAGGACATCGAGGACGCCATTGCAGACAGAATGGAGACGCTCCGAAACGGCAGTGAGTCTTCAACGTGGAATTCATAACGTCTGGCTTATTTCAATACAGGCTCGTTACCTTGGTTAATGAACAAAGAGTTTGCGCTGAAGTTGACTCAATATCATGCGGTGTTTAAAGTTTCACCAAGTTTCATGGGAGGCAGGCTGCACAATCGCTTTGTATCGACAGCTTGTCCTGACCCGTTCTGCGGTGACAACGGACCCGCACCCGATGGCTACGTCGCAGTATTCTGTACATCCAACGGTGCCGGAGCCGTGCTTCAGCACTACCATATTGCTGCCAGTGATCTAAGCCCAGCTCCACCACGCAAAAAAAACCAACAGTGTCTCATCCTGGACGGCGATTCTCGAGGTGAAATCCTAACTGTAGTGAAGTGCAACATGAAGAAGAGTACTGTTGACATTGTGACTACCGCTAAGATCAGTATTACTTTACGGTTTGATCAGATATGCTTGGTGGAGCAACGTAGATTCCGATAGACATCTATACCCCGTACTCGCCAGACTCCCCATACCCTACAATATTCTATACCCAATATGAATGCCCGATGATTGCCCGATGAATGTCCAACGAGTGCCCTCGTCATTTTTCCCGTGCTAAATCTACACGTTTTACCTACTCCATTTTATCTTGCCAAAAAATTTGATTGTGTCGCAATTGGAAAATGCCCATTTTTACTTGATATTTGGAGGAACATTTTCCCGCGCTCAAAACTTTATAATTTATGTGAGATACAAAATTTTATATTTGTTTGTCATTTTTTATAAACAAAAATTTTAGGTTCAGATCGGACATAAAATTTGGGTCAGTATGGTTTATTTTGCTTTGTCATCTCGCCGTCTGCCAAAATGCGTTCTTGTTCCAATGTCAAAATTCGAAGTGAAAATCCTTAATCTTCCAATTACATTTTGATTCCAATCTCCCTTAAGGCAAAACTCCGACACTGCCGATGTGTGGTTGTCTCGGTCCTGCAAACTTGAATTACTCGGTAATTCGAAACGTATTCCAGATATAACAGAACCCTTGAATTGTGACGTGAGGATGTCAGGACTCGGAAAAGACCATCGAGGCCAGAACGCCCTGACAGACTGACAATGGACCGACACGTTGTACCTTCGCGCAACAAGCTATATCATTAACAAAATTTCTGCATTTCATCTAGAGAAGTGTATGTTAAGTGTCTTGAGCTCGGGCCATCAGTCGTTAGGGGACTGCAAAAAGCCTCGCATTGTCGTGTACATACCAGGAGATAATTTCTAATTGGATCTAGCGTAAGTAATGGGCTTGCAGGCGATAGGAGCAACACGAGTGCGCTGACAGCCGATCGAGTCAGAGATACCACTGGTCTAGGACATTGGATCCGATGTATTTACGAACGTGGCGGGATTGATGGTGTGGGTTTACGGATCGGCAGATCAACTGAGATGAATGATTTCATCTGATGAGGATAACATACGCCAGGGTTACAGTTCCATTAGTCAAATCGTTTGCGAGGACGAGAGTGATAAGAACACGTGGTAATAATCGACTGAATGCTGACGCCTGAAACGCGGAGGGGCACACGGCGCATTCCTGCCGATTGTCTTTTGGTGCTCATCGGCACGCACCACAGTTTCTTGTAAATCATCAAAAACGGCCCGCGTGAAGAAGGAAGTTGTCGGATAATGTGACCTGAGACATCGTCAAACTACGCAGTGAATTACCATTGTAGTGATGCACAGAAGGAGGTGATCCAGAATAAAAATCCGACAGACCAATTTCGACACCTAGATTGCGATCGTCTCATCAAGGTATGAGCTGCTGACACGGTCAGCATAAAGCGTTTGCGCTAGACAATGGAGCTTGCGGCTTGGATCAATCGAAGTCCGTCCCGGTTGGTGTCTACCAGTGACGGCGAGTAGTGAATACGTCATAATTAGGAGTTCTCCAGCTTCGTAAACTCATGGCGGCATGCAGCCGCAAGATTCTGTTTCCGGTTCAGCGATGCTAGTAGACCGTAGACGTCAGTATTATACTTTTAAAAACACCTTGGGTCCCGAGAAGAAATAATGTCGGAAAAAACCAAAAGACCATTATAATGCTGCCGGATTAGCACTGTGAAACTATCATCAAAGCATGACGAGAAAAAGATTCTATATACAGCACGGAACACCTACGGATGTGCATCAGGAAATTGACCCAAAGTTGATATGACCGGATATAATTGGTAATCAATAATCATTATTATATGTCATGTTTTAGCCTTAGATATCATTATCGTGGTGCCACACATATATGAATTAAGATATGACTATATCAGACATATCACCTTGATGTGTCTTGGCCATCAGAAAATTGGCACAAACTTGTTTTTCCTAGATTTAGTTGGTAAAATCAAATCAAAAATCCACTGAATTATATAAGGTTATATACAAAGATAAAGCTTGATAATGAGTATGACAAATTGGTATTAAATGAACAAGGATTGCAAAAAAACCAACATTCTGATGTAGATATGTCATGTCTTATAATTGTATCAACAATTTTCCACCAATTGGTCTTTACTACCACTGCTTGCATGACATTGCACTACAGTAGCCATGTCACATGATGCTTATGTAAGTTGTGGTTCACATTTTTCGACACTTGTCTTCTCTCATCTCATCCACACTCTAACTATGCACCTCTTCTAGCCCTTCAAGCCAACATCCTCCTCTCCCCACTATTCATGGCTCCTCCCTGGCATTTCATGGCTCCTTCCTGGCCCTCCTTCCTGGCCCTTCATGGTTGCTTCCTGGCCCTCTTCCTTCCTGGCCCTTCCTGGCCCTTCCTGGTCCTCCCTGGTCCTCCCTGGCCCCTCCCTGGCCTCCTTCTCCCTGGTTCTCCCCCCTGGCCCTTCATGGCTCCTCCTTGACCTTACCTGGACCCTCTCTGGCCCTCCCTGGCCCTTCATGGTTCCTCCCTGGCCCTCCTCCTCCCTGGCCTTCTTTGGTCCTCCTCCCTGGTCCTCCCTGGCCTTTCCTGGAGGTTCTTCTTTCTCTCTTGGGGCAGGTAACTGACATGTCTCTATCTCTCTCTACCTTCTGTTCTACTATGTCTTTCTTCTCCCCTGTATCAATACCACATATGTACACCCCAACCCCAATTAAAATTTGATTTGATATATAAAATGATAAAATAAGTGTCAATGTTAAGACTTTTGGCAATTTAATGGCAGTTTTGTTTGAAGCAGCCTGGCATTATAAACCTTTGTCAAGGATGGTAGATATTTGCAATGTGTATCATAATTGTATCTTTGGTGGTTTTCACCAGCGGAGTCCAACCTTTTAAAGCTTTGTCAGGCTGAGTGCAATTATGATAGAGATTATTAGATATTACATGAATTTTACATTAGATGGAGCTTTATAATGCTATGTCGTTTTCGGGTCAATTCCCTGATGTGCGAGACGGTGCTCTCAACCCTCGCAGCAGATGGGACAGACAGAACTTTCAAACTCTCCAACCGTGTGACGTTGAGACACATTGAGACCACTATTAAGCCCAAATTCCAATCTGGGCCGGCATTAGGACCAAATTAGGATATAGTTTGAAACATTGTTGGAAGGCGAAGCTTGAAGCTTGCGTTGAACTTGAAACGACAATTTATGCCCAAAACTTTTGTATTGCAACAACTTCAATAGCATCTCGCATTGAGTTTCTTGTAACCCGTTGCAACCCCTTGAAACCCAAATGAGAAATGTCACGGTTTGAGGACATCACATCGTTCTCATTCCGACCATGGCAGGGTCCCATGATGTCGTCACGGATTGGATCCATAATGCGAATGTCACCGATATCATAGAGTAAGTGTTTTACTTTATAGATGTGTCGTTTTCATCAAAACAGATTAGACCTGACCGGAATATTTATGCTTTGACAGATCCGCGTTGTGTTGACACAAATTCTATATATTGTTGAACACTCTTGCTAGAGTCCTAGCCGTCTGTCCGGAGAGTCTAGATTGTAAATTGTGATGCGTTGCACAATGCAGCAGCCTTCCTTCAATCTGAGAGGCATTAGGTGATTCTCATATCGCCTTCGTCCGACTCTCATTCACCGCGAGTGACACAATTGCCTTTGTTAACGATATCGTGCAGGGAGCTTGGAACGGGTATACGGATAACCAAGCAAATGGAGAAAAATTTCAATTGAGTTAAGCTCCTTTGAGTTGATTTTACTCTAAGGGACGACGATGCTTTAACAAACCCTCGGGGGAATTCGACGGGAATGACACATCCAGAATCTCTGCACATAATCGAGATCTTCACTGGTGTTGAGATGTGTCAAGTGTCTGATTCACGTTGGTCATGGAGATACCTTTTATAATGTGAAGTCATCCATCCATTTCGACAGAGAACGTTTCCAACCTCCCCTTCAACTGGTCGCTCCTGAACTGACAAACCGCAGTATCTTGTTTGCAGTTTTCGGGTGCGATGCTACCACTCCCACCTCTCTCCCCGGCTGAAACGCTGGTTGATGATGGACCCAAGAAACTTTCTCTCACTCGCAGACTAATTTTACTGGCTATGTTATGTCTCGCTCAGTTTTTAGATGCTTTCAATAACTCAGCTCTCTTCTCCGCAATCCCTACGCTCGAGGTATCCATGGGTATGACTGAAAGTCAATCCACTTGGATTATCAGTGCATTCAAGTTGACCTTTGCATCTTTTCTGCTTATCGTGTGTGCTCATCCCATTGATTCTGACCTTGCACTTTGACGTATTGTCTAGAGCGGCCGCATTAGCGACGTATACAACCCAAGTTAGTTCTATGCCGTACCCGTTAAATAGTGACATTAATGGGCTCACAGAAAGTGCGTTCATCGGGGGTGTATCTGGTCTTGGTGTCATCTCGCTGTGCGCTGGATTTGTCAATGACACCATTCCGGTCATCATTCTTAGGGCGTTGAGTGGAATAGGTAAGCATTCCCGCCGGTGTGATGGTTTGCTGACGAAGATCGCTCCTCAGCTTCTTCAATGACAATCCCCTCTGCTCTAACACTCCTGGTCGATGTATTCCCCGAACCGCTTGAACAAGCTCGGGCAATAGGGTTATTTGGAGGCTGTGGCGGCGTCGCTAACGGTGAGAATCCTGCCTAGCTGACTATCCATGACTAGCTTCATGGTTCCCCTTCATAGTCCTCGGTCTCATGATCGGTGCAATGTTCGTCGAATGGGCATCTTACCATTGGGTGTTTTGGTTCGCAGCCATTGTGGCTGTGCCAGTGGCTCTGGCATGTGTCTTCATCATACCGCCAGAAATTTCAAAGACCACAGACAATTTTGAACCTGCAGTAGCGAAATGGAAAAGTCTTGACTTAATTGGCGTAAGCATCCTAACTGGTATGGATTTCCAGCATGCTCCACTTCGCATCGCTCACAGGCTCTGATAGTTGCCTTAATTTTGTTCATCTTCGCTGTGACATCCGGCTCCACTGATGGCTGGGCATCCGCAATAGTGCTGGTCCCGCTGATCATATCAATTTTAATGGTGATAGGGTTTTTCTACTGGGAAACACTCATACCCGTGGACAAAGCTGCAATGTATGTTATCAGGGATGCTTGCACCGACCACTGGGCTGATCTTGTTACAGACCACCCCGGACATGGTTTTACCACAATTTCTCCATTCTTTTTGCCGTCGCGCTCTCACCAAACCTTTGGTGGAGCACAGTGTTCACGATTTTTACCACCCTGTGGCAAACCGTATTTGAGTGGTCGGTCATATCATCGGCTGTACACATGTAAGGACTTCAATATCACTCCATGTTGTCCGTCATTAATACTGTTTTTACTTACTGGCAGGTTCCCGATTGGTATCATGTCCTTCGCTATGAGTTTCACCGGATCGCTTTCTCGCATCTTCAGTCCGAAATGGATCATTCTCACTGGTCTGTCCTTTTGCATGGTCGCTACCGTATTGCTGGCACTTGGCGGGGGGAACCCCCAGGATTATTGGTCATATATATTCCCAGCTTTTGTTCTAGGAAGCGCAGGGGCCATGCTGACGTATACACACACAAAGTAAGTTCAAATTATTGTGGTTTCATAAACACGTTTTAATTGCTGTAATTACAGCATTGCTATTTTTCAAGCCGCACCTTCATCCATGGTCGGCACAGTTGGTGCCATCTTTAACGGCGCTCTTCAATTTGGATCAGCAATTGGTCTCGCTGGTGTCAGCTCGATAGAGACATCCGTGGAGGCCATCCATGGGGGCTCCCATGAGTATTATGGACGAGCCGCAGCATTTTGGTTCCTCTTTGCAGTTGTCTCTATTCTATTCATTTCAGTATCAATATTCTATGACCGCAGTACGGACCACATACCCCAACCAAAACATGGCAACCCCGTAGATCCTGCTCAACTGAGTACGCACCTTGACGAAAACCTTCACGATGCGAACATGACCATGACGGTAGTAAACGAACAAGCTGATCTAGCGGATCTGCCGGTGTAGTTTCTTTCCTTGGATGACTGTTTCTTTAGACGACCGTTTCTGTTGATGTCATATTTCTTTTCACTATTTCACGACTATACATACGACTGGCAGGGTACATAGATGTATTTTTCATTTCATGATTTGGGCTACCATTAGAGGTAGGGTAAACTTCATACAGTATTTTTTTTGCTATATCCTTTACGCATCTGACCATGAGTATATCAGTAGACTGTATTGCACATATATGATCAAGAGACATACGATTGATGTACATCACAGATAGGATTTGACTTGAAAATGTACTGTATTCTGTTTGAGGAAAGTGCTCCCAGTCGCCTTACGCTGTATTACCCAGCAAATCTCCTCGTCACTGCTGTGTAAGGCGACTAATCACGAGTCTAGCAGTTGTGTTAGATACCGATATTAATATTCCTCAGACTCAGGTTGAAGACATTATCACGTGGCACGTGACCGCGTTGCCGTTACACAAACCGCACAAACGCGTCCGTGCTTGTCATAAACGTATCCCCAACGATGAGTTATGATTATAGCTTCGGTATGAACTGAGGCGAGAATCAACGCAGATCACTTATATTTCTCTAGGCACCGAGGAAGATTCTTCACTTATACCCCCAGGTACCCTTCAAAATCTCGCGGCAGAAAAGGAAGCTGAGAGGGCGGCAACCTGTGCTAGGTTCGTCAGTCATATGTTCAGCTCTTATCGTATCCTCTCACATGTTATGCAGAATCTTGACGGAAAGTAGGTTTCCGGTCAATGACATTGCATAGTGCCACTGAAGCGACCAATTATCAGCTTTCGGTCACACAGAGTACAAGGGGAAGCAAAAGGAAATTGTCGAGGCCGCTACTCACGGTGAGTTATGGCATAATTGTGTTAAAGCAATTAATTATTTGCCATACAGGATTGGATGTCTTTGTATTAGCACCGACGGGAATGGGCAAGGTATTTGCAAATGAATATCAACAGATCGTCCATTATATCTCGCGATCTACAGAGCCTGTGCTTTCAGATTCCAGCAGTCGCAGATAAGGTATGCTTTTAAAACCACTGCTTGACAGGAGCTGACTTCGTCATAGTTCGGCATCTCCATCGTAGTTTCGCCATTATTGGGTCTGTCAAACCTGCCAATTGAGGTTGGTTTCATGAACTGACCCATTACTCCAGCCCTGATGAAAAACCGTACGTCGCGTTCCTGTTTGTCTTTCCATCCGACGCTGGACCGGATTGTACAGAAGTGTCAAGTTTGCGCCGCAAAGGACTCCCGGCGGTCTCTTGGACATCGGACACACCGAAGGGTGAACGAGACCAGGTATTGCTACTGCTCTTGTATATTCTGAGTTTACTGAGTTGCGTTCCATAGATCGTTGAAGACCTCGAATCAGGGAAACCACAAACTCGTCTTCTATATAGTGAGTTTGCTTAACGCGAGAGAGCATATGCAACGGGAGCTGATCACAATTTCGAGCAGCCACACCTGAAAAACTGTGTACGCGTGAAATGACACGTCTTCTTGAAATCGTTTATGCCGAGGGCGAACTCAACAGACTAGTTGTGGATGAGGTGGGCACTATCTGCGGACAGCGTGAAAACCGCTCATTCATTCATTCACAGGCTCACTGCATCTCTGTGGGCATTGTAGCACTTCTCACTTTCAGAACTTACTAACAATAATCGTCTCCGCAGGAGTGGGGCCACGACTTCCGTGAGGAATATCGCAAGTTGGGTTCTTTCCGGGAACGATTCCATCGAGTACCTATTATGGCCCTCACAGCAACTGCTACCACGAGGTATGTCCGTCAGATTGAATGCATTATCCCCTGCTTGATTAGGACCTTGCCGTTCGGTACTTGCGTTATTATGGCTCTAGTGTTCAAACAGATATTATACGCAACCTCAGGATGTCCGAAGAAAGACTGTTTACCGCTTCGCACCCCTTTAATCGTGCCAACTTATTCTATGACATCAAATACACTGCAGCGCTTGACTCCCTATGTCGTATGTCAGCCGTATACGATTTCGTAATGACCCTACACCGTCGTCGGGCCCGGCCGAGCTCTGGGATCATCTACTGTCGTACCCGCGCGGCGTGTGATGAACTATCGGCCTTTCTAAGGGGAAAAGGAATCAGCGCCAGGCCATATCATCGCGGAATTAAGTGCGTATCGGGCGATTCTAAAGCGAGGTCCCTGATGTGATTATGCTTGTAAAGATCTCACATGCTTGATAAGACATTGAGCGAATGGGAAGCGGGTGGAAATGGTGATGGTGGTGTTGACGTGGTGTGTTCTCTCTGTTTTTGTCAATCTTCTCTTCTAAAATGTTGCTTAGGTGTGCGCAACCATCGCTTTCGGAATGGGGATCGATAAAAGCGATGTTCGGTCAGCCCTCTCTACTTGAGAGTCTGCATGATACTGACGCTGATAACTAAGTTATATTATTCACTACGATCTTCCGAAAAGCTTCGAAGGTGCGTGTCCTTCATGAAATACTGTGCGGAGTATCATTAACCCGCAGCATATATCATACTCAGGGTATTATCAAGAAACAGGTATAGCAGTACTATCTTAGTTCACCCATCTTATTTTAACGAGTTTTTCCAAACAGGACGAGCAGGTCGCGATGGCTGCGTGAGTTTGTCTTTCGTGTCACTTTCTCTTGCTGATTATTTTCCTCTAGCCATCCAAATGTGTCCTCTATTACTGTAAGGTCGTCGTTGTTCGCTAACGGACACAACTGATACTCGAACACAACTTATAGCTCGTGAAGATGCTTTCCGCCTCCGCAAGCTGGTTTCTGACAGCCATGCTAAGAGACAACACGCAGCAAGCACCATGTACGGTCCCCAACCCAGTCAAAGATCTATTGACAGCTTCAGTGCAGTAAGTGGCTTTTCTTTGCTGGTGTCAGAAAACTCACGAGATCCAGTTGATTAACTATGCGGAAAACGCAACTATGTGTCGACACGTGGTTGGTCTCATCCTTATCACTAGCTAGATTGGCTCGATCTAATCTGAATCAATTCAAGTCTATCTGCAAGTATTTTGGTGAAAAAATCGATACGAGCGACAAGGAGGTCGTCAAGAGCTACTGTGATAATATGTGTGATGTGCGTCTTCTTCGTTCTTTCTTCAATGCAAACCGTGATAGAGTGCACCCTAGGTATGCAAATACCCTGATAAAGCCCTGCGCAGAAAACAGAATCTCTCCTCAGAGGACCACGTTGCCGCACTATCACACTCGCGTTCCTTCAACGCGGATGCGTTCGAAGACGAAGCCGATGGTTCATGTCCAGCGCCTCAAAAGCCTCCTCCCGGTCAGCATAATCCTGGACAGGCGGGAAGTGTTGGGTTGAGAAGGCCCAACGCTTGTCCTGCAGGTCCGTCCATGAAAAAGGCAAGGCTAGAGGCACTGCCGCCTGCATTGAGTGAGCGATACGCGTTCCAATGTTGAACGTTGAAGAGTCCATCTGACACCGTGATAGTCACGAAGCCTTATAGCTCTGTCAATACCTTAAGGAAGCCATTCAAAACACCATTTAAGGTGCCGTTCAAACAACCTCCTCAAGAAGCGCGTGCTATAGAGTCTTCGGACGCTCAGCAAACCACCCAAAAAGGTGAAGAACAAAACCACAGCAATGACGAGATCGAAGTCGTCGAGGTTTGCTTTAATTCTGCTCGACATCCGCGAAACGAGCTGCTGCAAGACGATGTCCTGGAAGAGGAACCTATGGACTTTGGGCAAGGTAGTGGTGTTTCCCTCGATGGTATGTCCGAACGCGAGCAGTAACCATGAAGAAGCTTTAAATATCATTATCTTTCAGAACCTCAGATAGACCTGCCCGAGATTGATATTGAACTGGAAGCGATGATCTCCAAGAAAATACCCGTAAGTCGAAATCCTGCATAGCGCACTAAAATAATGGACGATATCGCTTAGGAACGAGCAAGGAAAGAAGTCTTCCGCACTATTAGACAGGCTTTATACAGAGTTCTCCGCTGGAACGATAGCGATGAAGGGTTGTGGGTCAATTTGAGCAACGCTCCGTCCAACGCCGAAGCAAGGTACCTCTCATGTATTCACAAAGTGCCCATCCTGACGATTATCACCGACCTAGACATCTACTCTTGGCAGAAGCCGCTAAACACATAGAGTATTCTGTGCACACAATGTCTGCCACGGAGTCTGGTTACAACCAGAGAGCAACGGCGAAATTGCATGTGGTCAAGCTCATGGAGCACAGGGAAAGCCTTTGGCCGATCGACGCGGCTCATTATGATGATGATGAAGAGGAAGCGATTGAGATGATAGGATTGTTGAGGAACATCTGCAGTGGCTGGAGAAAGGCTGGTAAAAGAAAAGCCCCATGATCTTTATCTCTCGCCTGTATGGACCTGGAGAACATGCGATGATTCGCAATGATAAAACAGAGACCGTACCATACCCGTAGTTTCCTCGATCTAGCAAGGCCTGGTAGAGTCGATCTTCACAAGTAGTCGCCTCACATTCAGCGCCGGGAGGCCCACTTCCCCAACGCCCAGCGCTGAAATGGAAAGATAAACCAGCCACTTTTTAAATAAAAAAGAGTTTATTATCCTTGCGCCCTATAGTAGACGATACAGATTCTATGTGCTGTAGTGATGCTAATGTATATATTGTGCTTAAGGTGATAGAATGAGGATTGCAACGAAATTAGTAAGTCTACTACTTCACTTGTGTTTGTTTTTGTTTGGGGAGCGATACGTCCGACTTAATAACTGGTCGTCGCATTAGAATCTTCTCGCCATTTCTTCGCTCAAGCTGTGATACTGCGTAGGGAGCTGTATCCAAGTGATGTCAATGAACACAGAGACTCCGTGTAACAAATGTGAGCTACCGGGTTAACACATGTGGAAAATGCCAGGCTGCACTTTTCTGCACGGTAACTCTCCGCCGGACTCAACACATCGATTTTCGAATAAAAATAAAAATAGTAGATGTTGTACTTTCGATGTCAGGCTGTCGAACTGCCAAAGAACCAAATTTTATGTTTGTGAATATTAGACGTTTCCCCAAAAATGCACAAACTCTAGTGGACATCTAGGATACTAGGATCGTTAATTAAAACCTTGTTGAATTTCAAACGACACCCGGTATCACACCTTCCGAAAGTTCTAACATATATAAGTATGTATGTCGGTCCGTATCCTCTTTCCCCCCTTTCGCAATAATGTCCTCGTCGCCGAGTACCTCCACTAGTGTAATTGTGACAGCAACCGGGGTCCTCGTGGACCCCAGTTTGTCATGTGCGCTGGAGGTGTCAGAAGAGACTCCTATCGAAAATGTCATCTTCCAGTTGCATCAGCAACTGACCACGAAATACAACGAGCTGATCAAACCTTTTTCCTCGAACAAACTAGCACTACCCGATCTTCTCATAGCTGTTGACGGGGACATGGATCGACAAAAACCCGTCTCAACACTCTTAATCCCGCAATCGGGCAAACCCCTCACCATGCATTTCAGCATTCCGCAAGGTCATACATTCCGCGTGGTTTTAAACAAGAACAAGGAAAATTTGGCGCAGACATTGTCAAAGTCTTCTCGACGCAAACAAAAAAAAGGTACTGAGTGGTTTCAACATTGTGAGTCGCTTATGTACTCAACAATATGAATCGGTTCAGTGGCGAGCGGGTCAGAGGTCGACAATAATGCCTCGTCGCTCAAGGAGATGATGGATCGCATAAATGACCTTACGGACCAGCTTAACACTTCAAATATCGAACAGGTATGCATTTATGGGGCAATTAACCGAGCAACTTGAAGTTGACGAGATAAACACCAGGCTAAGCATAACAACGAGCAATCCAAGCGGATCAAAGACCTTGAGGCTGCAAATGCAGAATTATCGGCTGCAAATGCGGAACTATCGGCTGCAAATGCAGAACTATCGGCTTCAGTCCAAAAGATGAACGCCACCCTGCAGCACGTAAGTGCTCAATTTCAATGCCATGTACTAGTTCCTACTGATTTTTATTCCAGCATTCCACCATGCTGCATGCTCTGCATCGTCGGGTGTTACTCGATGATGCACGTACGCTTATAGCCAATCGCTACGGTTTCCCAATAAGCGAACTTCGGTCGGGGGGTCAAGTTGTTGCAGGGAGCGCACACACTCTGGAGCAATTGGTGCTTGATGTGCGTTCTAAACTCACCAAGGAAGATGCGCGCTGGCTGCATCCCAATGAATTAAGAATGATATTTGACGCTAAATTGGGTACACTCCGCTCAGGAGGTAATGCTGTGGCTCATTGTGCCTCCGAGGAGGACTTAGGTTTAGCCATCAAAGATCCGAGTTTGCATCCGTTACAGATAGCATCCTCGCAGGATATATACAGGTTCACTCATAACGGCATTCTGGACATTTAGTTATTTCTACCATGTGCCTTGTCTCTTACTTAGTCGTCTTTAATTGTGAGCTCTTCTGATCATACCCCAGAGTCCAGGACAACGATTGAGGCCTAAGGCATGTAGCAACTGGATGCGCATCGCATCTGACAGGTATTCTGGGAATCTAAGTACGTGTCACCATCAACGGAAGCCATATTTCCAGCGGATCTGATGATGGAACAATTCTCATTCGAAATGCAGAAAGCGGGAAGTCTAGGTGAGCCAGATCAAGACGGACTCAGCAGGAAGGGGTGGAATCTCTTGCATATTTCTTTCCCCTCTTCGCAATAATCTCGTCGTCAAGTAGTGCTGTAATTGTGACAGCAACCGGGGTCCTCGTGGACCCCAGTTTGTCATGTGCGCTGGAGGTGACCGAAGACTCTACTCTCATCTTCCAGTTGCATCAGCAACTGACCACGAAATATAACGAGCTCATCAAGCCTTTTTCCTCGATCAAATTAGGACCATTTGATATTCTCATAGCCGTTGACGGGGACATGGATCAACAAAAACCCATCTCGACACTGTCACACGAGTCAATCCCGCAATCGGGCAAACCCCTCACCATGCGTTTCAGCATTCCGCAAAGTCATACATTCCGCGTGGTTTTCAACAAGAACGAGGAAAATTTGGCGCAGTTGGAGGAAAACAAGGTGCAGACATTGTCAAAGTCTTCTCGACGCAAACGAAAAAAAGGTACCGAGTAGTTTCAATATCACGAGTCACTTATGTACTCAACAATATGAATCGGTTCAGTGGCGAGCGGGTTAGCGGTCGACAATAATGCCTCGCTGCTCAAGGAGATGGATCGCATGCTCGATGAACTTACGGCCCAGATAAATGACCGTAAAGCTTCAATGACTAAACAGGTATGCATTAGTAGTAATTTGTGGGGCAATTAAACGAGCAACTTGAAGCTGACAAGATAACAGAACAACGAGCAAGCCAAGCGGATCAAAGACCTTGAGGCTGCAAATGCAAAATTATCGGGTGCAAGTGCGGAACTATCGGGTGCAAATGCAGAACTATCGGCTTCAGTCCAAAAGATGAACGCCACCCTGCAGCATGTAAGTGCTCAATTTCAATGCCATGTACTAGTTCCTACTGATTTTTATTCCAGCATTCCACCATGCTGCATGCTCTGCATCGTCGGGTGTTACTCGATGACGCACGTGCGCTTATAGCCGATCGCTACGGTTTCTCCGTAAATGAACTTCGGTCGGCGCAGGAAGGGGTGGAATCTCTTGTATATTCACCTGCGGGTGACATAATCGCATCAGGCGGGTTCAGTACAATTTACATCTGGAATGCGAAGACCGGCGAGCCTGTCGTTGCCCCCACCTGTGATGTCTCGCACACTGTCGTTTCAACTTGACCGCCGTCAGTGTGGTTCCGCGCATGATTCGCTCAGCGCAAGAAAGGAAGGGAAAAAGCGAGATTATCCTCCCGACAATACGCAGAGCCCACCGTCTTATGATCGCACTCTCCCCACCCACATGGATAGCACAGATAGTTGAGACCTCTGGGAACAACTAATGCAGGCTCGAGGCAAAAATCTCACATTCTGTTTCCTGTATTCCAGCACTCCACCTGTAACATACTTACTGATGGGCCTTTCTAATATCCGCCATACGTGTCTGACGAGCCACTCACAATCACTCGAGTCGTGATAATGCTTCGCAAGCGCCATCATCAAATTTGAATGAAGCGCAGGCGCGCTTCTTCCATTTGATAGCTGGTGCTTATGCGCGCTCCGACTCGGAGCTTCCAAATTCTTTTTGTTCGTGATTCTTCCGGTGAGAACAGCGTTTAAAAATACCATCCTTCGAATGACTTGAGATATGGAACTTTGTATCGACTTCGTGTTCCTCGTGGCCGGACACGAGTTTTTGAGTGTTGACTTGCGTGCGGTGAGTGGGGCTCATTGGGATGAAGGTCCAGGCGTTGGACGATCCGGGAAAATATTAGGTAAATCAACAAGTCAGTCAGACGAAGATATGAAGAGATACGAGTGCCGAAAAGATGGCTACCAGCATGTGCTTGAAACCATGAGTAAAGGGAGGCGATGATGTATGTAGCCAATAGACCAAATGAGGGGCCACTGAATCATGCGGACAACATGCGATATCGAATGTCATTACTGTACAGCCATGTTCGCAGTCCAAAGACCAATGCCTTCTTCCCTTTGACCCATCATATGCAAGAGTCGCGGTCGGCCGGATCCTCGGCGAAGGGACATGAGAACAGACGATCCCGCAAATCTGCTCCCTGAACAAAAACGATTAACCCAAGATGGAACCACAAGCTTCTAACGCACTCACCACCTTCGTTTCCAAATCGGTTACAAACAACCACTAGTAGCTCGTCAGGGATTTTACATTCGCCTGGTTCCTTCTCGGTTTCATGTGTTGCCTTCTGAATGGTCGCCCACAATGGGTTCAAGCGCATCGCCCAGTATTTCAATACTTCCCAACTCGGCTCCATCTCATCAGTGTCTTCGTTCTGTTCCGTAGTTGTGTAATCAGAAGAATCAGTATCTGACTCTTCTCCATTTTCATCAGGATGCAACCACGCATTCAGAACTATCAGAAGCCGCGTGCCCGATCTTATGCAGTATCGAGCAAGTTCATATGGACCTTCATCTAGCGACTCCCACACGGCCGGGTCCTGCACATTGAGATCATTGCAGATTGCAAGCGTGGTTGGACCTAGTGGATGCGGTAGCGTCATCGTCGTAAACCCAGATCCAGGAACAGCCCAAGGAAGATCAAGTTTATAGAGGTTGGTCTTGCGATATGCTCCAACACGCTCCCCTGTAGGACCATACATGACTGCACTGTTTGCACCGATGCGGGGTTGATGGAATGATAAGTTATCGCCTCCGAGTGGAGGGGCATGTTCATGTGATTCGAGCTTCTCAGGATACCCAGC
Organism: Suillus subluteus; assembly: GCA_016647755.1. Classification (NCBI taxonomy): domain Eukaryota; kingdom Fungi; phylum Basidiomycota; class Agaricomycetes; order Boletales; family Suillaceae; genus Suillus; species Suillus subluteus. The sequence continues at coordinate 29,639 of JABBWI010000442.1, forward strand.
GGCCACAAAACATTCAAGGGAGCGTGCTAGTTCCGCGCAAAAGGTAGATGTGGGCCCTGTATACGGGTGCTCGAGATATGGTGTGATAGCAGCCGTGTCAGGAAACACATAGCCTGAGCGCCGTGATATGCATATGCATGATCAGAAACCTCCATGCAGTGACGATGGAGTTTGAGAACTGGCTCACCGGAGAAAACCATCTCCGGAAGACACAGGAGATCAACAGATCTGGGTTTCAACCTAGAAAATAGTTGTGAGGTCGTCTTCAAACGTACCTGCGTGAGGTCGCATACCTATTGCATAATTCTCGAGCCTTGGCAATGTTGGCTTGCACTTGACCGAGCTTTACAGTAGATCATGATGATCGATTATAGCTGCTGTTTTCATCCCCGAGGAAATGTGCACTGACCTTGGGAGCAAACTGCACGACGGCCACACGCAACTGCGTAGGCATCATTGATATCATAAGTGTGGTGGGAGAACTCACAATTGTTACTGTTGTGACCCCTTTAGCGCTGCGATCAAGCGCAAACATAACCTCGTGTCGAGCATATTACAGCGTCAAAATTCAAATGATAAAGGCAGTGCTAGCTCTACAATCACAAACGTACAAAGATAGGAGTAGGTGATAATGGTAACGATTTTCTACCTACGTCCGATGATAACGTTCATACACAGAACCTCAATCGAATGTCGGCCCCACATACTACCCCATTGCCAGCACATTCCTCGCACGGCAGGAGTCCCCACAGGGGCCCGTAAATCGGTCTTCTAACCTCCAGCCCGAAGGCTTACAGTCAAGAAACCGTGATTCCACTCTTACGTTGGTATAGTCTCGCCGCAGCGTCATCTAGTCAACGAGAACAAGCCTCATGTCATCCCAGAAGACCGTCACCTTTTCCCCCGGAGCTAGAAGTCCACAAAGTGGGGAACTCCGGCGGAGAGGCAGTGGGCTATTAACAATTGGGAAGTCGATCACGCCAGCTGGAAGTTACTTTTTGGGATTGGAGAGGGAATATCTGCAAAAACAATACCATCCAAAAACAAAAATGAAATAAGATGCCAAGAAAACCACCATAATGCCAGAAACGGGAAATCAATAACACAGCATTCAACATAGAATAAAGCCAAAAGAAGTATAATATAATGGACTCCACTTGCGTAGTAGATGTAGGCGAATAGATCACTGCTCACGAGACCGCAATGAGGGACCGCTTGGAGGGATCTCATCTCGGGACCCAGGACGCGAATGAGGCTCCTCTCTTGCGGCTGAGGGGGCAGGATACGCATTCATTATGCTTGCGAATGTTGCAGGCACAGACGGCGCATTGGCACCGGCAAGATATGGCGACTGCTGTTGCTGTGGGGGAGGTGATGTTTGGGAGGTAGGTGTCATGTTTGGTGGTGAAGGATTTGCGAGCTGACGGGTGCTTTGTGAATGAGAGCTACTCTGACGCCTGTCTTCGACATCCCTCTGTGAAGGAGGGCGGTACTCGTGGATACTTAGAGTGTCGGCGGATTGAGGTGGGGGGAGGACGATGGTTGTGAAAGGCTGCGATTGCAGATGTGGGGGAGGGTGTGTGTAGGAAGAAATATCTTCAGTGTGACCATCGGCAACGCCAGATTGATCTTCTGGAAGTGCTGGAACGACGGCCGCGTGTCTACCGCCTAAAGGTCTGTGTTATATCGTGTCACAATTGTGAAAAGGATGAGAGGAGAAAGAAAAAGAGCGGCCAGCATGAACGATAGTACAGCCCGCGGTACCCGCTGGTCCGCCTCCCATTCCAGCAATTCTAAATACTACACCGGCCATAGGAATAATCACTCACCCTCCTTCGACGAAGTTTTGCCATACATAGTCGCGCAGGCGATCAGCATTTGGAAGCTCCTGGATCAAGTGCTTGATTGTGTTCTGCCCTAGCCCAAAAAAGTCGGGCCCCGAGACAGAATTCGAGTGTTGGCGATTGCGGATAGTATTGGCTTGCTTCACAATAGTAGACCATGCGCCGGTGGCAGTGCCAGCGATTTGAGGACGATCTGGGACGTCAGATGCAACGATCTTGAACTTGGGTCCATCCCCGCCATCGAGAATTGAGCAAGTGTATATAGCGTCTGTGGTGGGATCCACCGTTGAGGAATATTTTCTGTAAAGAGATTAGCTGAGAGCATTATTTTGATTCAGATTAGTGCTCACCGTGTTACCTCGTAGCCAACAGGGAAGATATACCGTTCCGTATGAAAATGCTCTCGCATGCAAACCTCTCCAAGTTGGTTCACTGTCATGATGCCGACGGTAAGTGGCAGTAAAGGACGTCCCTGTTTATCACGTGGAACAGTAGGGATGCTGTAGCTCTTTGTTGTAACAGTATGGGCTTTCAGACGTTTAGGCTTAGCATGGCGCTGAACCTCGGTTGCACGAGACGGTGGCGTAGGTGCAGGGGGAAGCCCCATGTGGGGGGGTAATGAAGGAGATGGACCAATAAGTGGAGGCGTATTTCCAGGGACAGGAACCAAGGCAGGGTGCTGTCCGCCACCATTAGCACTAAAGCGTACAGGATCATAATGAGGTTGGTCGTCGCGAGGGGATAACAATGGAGAAAGTGACGACTGGGAGTGCGCCGCATTGATTGAAGGGACAGGGTCATTAGGCGAAGGCCGCACAGGAGGCTTAAGGCGAAGACGAGTGCCCTTGGTCGACACAAGAACAGGGGCTCCTGGGCCACCTTCCGGAGAAGGGCCAACACCCATAGCGGGCTGCCCATGGGGAGGCTGGCCCATGGCCTCCTTCCCTTTAACAGGAGCTCGAGGTCGCTTTGGTTGGCGACGGGCTTCACGAGCCTCCTCCTCTGCACGGTCTCGATGTTCATCTTCTGCACGCTTGCGAGCCAACGGGCCGACATGCCGCGAAGTAAGTAGTGGATCAACCTCATGATCGTCAATGTCTTCTTCTGCCATTGCTTGACGGAGGTTGGATACAAAGTACGAACGGGCTTTCAAGGTTGAGAGGGAGCGAGGAAAGGCACTGGACGGCGGATAAGGAACACCCGAGACGATGGGCTCAGAGTGTGTTTCAAGCTCACGAATGCGGTCGAGCATCTTGCTGGAGTGGAGAGTCAGACTAATATATGAGATATCGATATTGCAGTTACACGCACTCCCGTTCTTCCCGAAGTTTCACATTACGTTCCCCAGAGAGCATTAACTCGTGCTGCGCCTCTTTATGTTTCTAAGGCAAATTTGTTAGTTCGATAAGGCATGATGAAGGATGGCTGCTCACATCCTCCAACTCGAAGAACTTCCGTTTCAGTTTTCGATATTTATCGAAGACGTTTTCCTGATTTTCTTTTGGAGGGGCCAGTGGCGGCTGCTGGGTCACTGACAACGGGGGCGGCGGCGGCGGGCCCATGACGACATCAGCGGGCGGGCCCATCGTTGTTGACGATGAGCGACGGCGAGACATGGAGTTTGTGTGAAAAGTAGAAAAGAGACCCGCACAAGAAGCGCGCAAAGGTAAAATCCAACCAAGCTCAAACACGACTACACAGCCAAGGCTCCATTTTTTTGTCAACGTCAAACCACCACATTGACGGCAGATCCAGCCTTTCAAAACTCTCTCCTTATCTCCGGTAGTTCTTAATTAAATATTTTCAAGAATATACCCTATTTTTCTTTTTAGAATATCAAGTTAAAACTTGGAGGTTACAACAGAATTTGGTGTTTTTCTTGAGATCCCTTGTCAACTTTGCCACGGCGAATCTGCCACGGCGTTGAGTCTGCCACATCATTTCACCATCCTATTACTCCCGGAACCTTGGGCCACGCCACTACCGCTTTCCTTTTTTCTATTTCTGGCAGTAACATTTCTCGGACCAACTTGAAACCAAGCAGAACGGTTGTGGTGTAGCAACCATGGACCGTCAACGCGCTGTCAGTTTAGAAAATTGACAGTAACGTCTTTTAAAGCGTATTCTCATCACAATTTTCATCCTCTTCCACATCGAGTCGACTTGGTACTCAGACTCAGAGTCTAGGTCAGAGTAAACCAAGGATGTCATGTGAGAGAGAGGTAAAAATAGCACTACTGCTCGAGTTTTGTGCCTGTGCCTACCACCACTGGAGACCAAGATAATCGCCTAAACATACTGGCTTGGGATTCAGAATGAAACCCATGTCATACACGCTCAGGTTAGCGTGTTCATATTTTGATCATCAGCAGGTACAAACCAATTTGCTGATAACGATTCTGTCAGAAAAGAACAAGAGTTGACGGCACGGTAGGGCTGTGCAATGCCTATGCTGGCCCCATCAGGAATCTGTATTCCTACCAGTGTGAACCTGATCTTCAGAATCCCTTCCATCCACGTGAATCATCGGTACTGATCTGGCTCAAAGTGAAAGCCGCACGGGACGCCGTTCAGACACTCTGTGAGCGCAAGATAAACGTCAGGAAGGCGTGACTGGGAAAGGTTGGGAAAGATATTACACTTTATCTATCACTTGAAGTGCCAGCACGCACATGTACGTGTTACTGAACATACCTGCAACAAAGAAGCATTGGAGTTGAAGAAGTCGTCGCAGCGAAGGCTCCGCGTGAATAAATTATGAATTCCAAATTGCATCACACTAACCGCATTCAAATGATACATTATGAGAGCAAAAAGACACAGCAAGTAAAAGTGTACACAGACAAACGAAGTGGAACATGGTATCGAAAAAACAATCACATGATATACATTCAGAAAGAATGATGAGAGAGAGAATACATGGTATAGGTGCCCGAACTCATACTTTTGGAGTTGGACGAAGTACCAGTAAAATCCCGTCCGAGTGCCCAGAGAAAATAGCGTCAACAGAAATTTCCTGATCAGAGGTAGACAGAGACATCGAAGACGGTGGTCGTGAACGGGAAGACGTCCCGGATGATGAATAGGAGGCGCAACGTGAGCTTGACGGCATTCGGGAGTTGATTCTTGCGTCTCCGAGTCGGCGCCGCGATAGCGGCGTATCTTGCTCATTTTCAGCCCTTGAATACGGTTTATTAAGATGAGAACGAGATACGGGCGGAAAATTCCGGTCCATACCTTGAATCCCTGCCAGCAAGCAGCAGCCCAAATTTACCAAAACCGAAGCCGCCATCGCTCGGTTGCCCCCGATCGTTGACACCCCATGATTAATGACATCGATCCAGCTGCGTACGCTATTTTCTGTGCGACTAGTAACAAAGTCGAAGAAACTCCGACCCAAAACCCTGGTAGTTGAGAGGAGAAGGTCGTTGGAACAGTAGAGGACCGTGCAATGAATCGAGAACCGGTCAAGGATGAGGGCCGATCTTGGGGACTGAGGGGGCAGCGGATTAAAACTAATTATTGTTGGTTTCTTGCCTCGGCTGCGGCCTTGATGACGCATCACTGACACAGTCCATATCCGTGGAAGGGCAGGCAGCCGGTGAAGTGAGGTCGGGTATACTAGGATTAGACGTCATCGGTGACGGGTCGCCCCACCGCTAGTCATTTTTTAGACAAGCAGTGATGGATAAAGTATGATGCCTACCCTAAGTTCGAAGTTCTTCGCAGAAGGTGTGACGACTTCAACTTCTTGCGCAGTAGAAGTATTCTGGAGCGCCTTTCCGCCTGGTGTAGCAAACGATACGCTCCCTACTATAACGTTGTGCACGACGGTCCGAGACTGAACCGAAGTTATAAATCAAACTCGTCAAATGAAGGATCGGGACTACTACTCACGACCGCACAAAGAATGTATCCTTTGAAGGGATCTTTATGCTTTAATCGGAGATATGCGAGAGCAGCGGCTTTGTCTTCTCGGATAGTATCACTAATTGATACAAAATTTAGTCATTCATCGGCAAGTGAAAAATGTTATTCGTGAACGTACTAGTGCATCTGCTTTACCTGAGAGAACTCGTCTGGATGTACAAGTTCCAAAGCAGAGCGGCCTATTAACTCGCGGGGTTCAAAGCCTACAGCAGCGTTAACGTCAGAGGAGCACTAAATGGCAATTGTCGTACCCAGGAGATCGGAGACTGATTCGGTAAGGAATAGCCATCGAGCCTAGACAAAAGGGCTTTGTTCGGGGCCAGCGACAAAAGCAGTGAATTATTAAACTTACATCCTCAGAGAAGTCTACGATGGTGACTTCGCACAACGTTGAGCTGGTGTCGTACGGTCTGAGGTAAGGAGGCACGTACTGAATGAAACGCGTGGCGTCTCTGATTCCATAGGTAGTCACGGTCTGATGGATCACCTTGGCAATAGGAGGGGGCCGTTATGGTCCGCGTGTAGGCGCGAATTGTCGGACTAGGCGAGCCTTACAATTTTGTTACACCAACAAAATACCGTCAGAACTGACGGAGAGAAGTGAGGCTACGGAGGGTCGGAGGTCAACAGCGCTTTTATCTCTCCATTGTAGAGAAGACTTAGGGTTTCCAAACCCGAGGACGCTTGAACAGAATTACCAGAGTCATAGTATTATTTTTTGGAGATTGGGTTGGGCGTCATTATGTAGTGGTATTAGTTGAGTATTACTATCATTGATTAATATTGATTCCAGAAAGGATATGCTTCCGTAATAAACACGATAGATCTGAGCAACATAAGGTAACATTATCCTCGTTCATACGCCAGGTTCATTCAAACCGTGCAACGCCTGAACAACGCGGGGAGGTCTAGTGGGAATCGGAGTCGCCCAGGACTAGAAGCGGAATCCAAGTCTAGTGCCCCCTTTGCTGTCAGTTTGTGCCTTGAGCATTTAATTTCATAATCGTGGGTTTACCAGATCTCTCACACAGACCGGTAACGGCCCACTCAATCTCGACCGGGTCCAAGTTTGTAGTCACTTTGTCATTGGTTCAGTTGTGCTCTTCTCGCCGAGCCAAAGATATTAGATGTGGTCGAGTGCTCGAGACGTCGCTGCAGGCGACCTCGTTATCATCTGGCAGGCACGTTCCTCACCCTTTATGGTTTTAGGGTAGCTCACATGCCTGTAATTCATTTATGTCAGACTCGAGAACTCATTCAACCTTTACTCATTACTCCAGGGAAGGACCTTAACTCCAGGTTTGGATATTACCGGCATGCAGACCTAGTTGGAATTCCCTACGGGTCCAAAGTCGGATCTCGCAATGGCAAAGGATTCATCCATGTCCTTCGACCCACTCCGGAGCTTTGGACGATGGCACTTCCCCATCGTACTCAGATCTTGTATCTTGCCGATATCGCGTTTATCACCTCATGGCTTGACATCAAACGTGGAAGCAGTGTCATCGAAGTGGGTAAGCGTTAAAAATTGGACTTATAGCGGAAAACACTGCTTTTGCCTTGGCTATCGTCCACGATGCTGCACCACTTTTTTAGGTTGGTCACAGCGAACAAAGACACGTGGATCATCATTCTAGTCTTCATTCATCCTTGTTTACTACGCCGCATTGATGTATCCTCTCGCGATTGATGAGCAGATTAACAACGTGGCTCAGATTGAAACTCGTTCTCTCTATCTCTTTTTATGTTCATATCCCTTTCATTGCCTTTCCCTAAACGCCTGTGCCAATCGGAAATTTGACCTCCGTGGGGTGAACCCTTAATTCACTACGTACATCACGCAGGTACGGGTTCGGGATCGTTCTCCCACTCCGTCGCAAGGACGATAGGGTCGGTAGGACATCTTTGGTCATACGAATTTCACGAGGCCCGTGCAAACAAGGCGAGGTGTGCGGCCTTCTACTTTAAGCCATAGTAAAGAATTTAATGACATTCTAGGGAGGAGTTTTCGCTCCACGGAATGGCAGACATTGTCACCCTTACACACCGCAACGTGTGCAAGGACGGTTTCACAGTTGAAGACACGGTTGATGCAGGCATGTCTCTTCCTTATCATACAGATTGATCGCCCGAGCTGGGTATCTATTTTCTACAGTATTCCTCGACCTTCCGGCTCCGTGGGACGCTATCGAGCACGCCAAGAAGGCATTGAAGGTACGCCCACTGTTCGTTGGCAATCAGGCATGTCCAATTTACTCGGAAATGAATAGAAAACCAGCCCCACTCGTATATGCTGTTTTAGTCCGTGTATGGAGCAAGTCCTTCGAACAGTTAGCGCCCTAAATGATTCAGGTTTCACGGGTATGTTTTATTTTAACGTTGAATGTTACGTGGAAGTCTCACCCATGTACCTTTCTTAGACATCACGATGTTTGAGACGTTACTGAGACCGCACGAGGTTCATCAACTATCGCCACAGTCTCTGACCCAAGCGGTCGAGAAGCTCAAAAATTAGAACAAAAGCGTGAAGACAAACGCCAACATCAGATCGAAAGGTCGAGTAAAAGAAAGCGGGATGACTTACTGGAAACAGACACTGATAATCTGGGAGCGAAAAAGCTCAGAACTCAAGAATCGGTGGAGGAGGAGGTCGGTATCCGCGATATCCCGGATGCTGTGGTGGACCCTGGCCAGTCTGCCAACCAACCATCACCAATCAAAATATCTGTTTCAAAAGTGTCTCCCGACGTTCGGGGCCACACATCATATTTAACTTTTGCTCGGCTAGTACCTACAGCTCCTTCGAAATCTGTCACAGTTCAAGAGTAAATATCGAATAAAATTGTATTCTGACGACATAAATCATAAGGCTATAATGTACGGAGAAGCCCCTCAAATGGATCTACTCTGCTATCGCTCTTCTAAACGCTCGTTCTAACTCAGCTTCTTCACGCAATTTAGCAGTGTTCTTCTGCGGGCGAGGCCGCAGGACTCTGCCGGGCGTGGTGGTTGGTTTCCATTACTGGAATTCCCATCACGTGTAGAAGCTGCATTGTCGAATCTATGATCGTCCTCTGATGCGCTTTCGGTATCTTCTCTGATCCGCTTCTTTCCATTTTTCCGCTTTACAGACGAGCTGCCCTTGGAAGGGGTATTAGTACCACTCTTCATTGGCGCCTTCACTCGCCCGCCTCTTATCGTCCTCGCAACAGGAGTAGAACTTGACCGACGTTCAGGCTCATCAGAAGGAGCGATCTCCGAGGCCTGTCTCCTCAAGTCGTCTTCGGGCCAGCTCGCGCATGGACTTGGGCATCGCATTACTCCGCCGAGAAGGCAAGGTCAGCGGATATCTCTCCCATCTGCACATCTTGGGCGAAATGAAGCGGCGAATCACGGGGATGTGTATAAGACACCGCAACACCACTACGCTCGGGTACAAGCCTCGTCGATTCGGCGCCATCGTCACCGGTGGTCGAAGAAAGTAAGGACGAAGGCAAAACGGTGTGTTGATCTTTCGGGAGATGAAACGGCTTCACCACATCGTCCGCGGTGGTGAGGTACCCTCCTGGTTGCTGGGGAGAGATCAGGTTCACGTCCAAATCGCAAGTATGATGGAAATGAAACATACTTGCTCGCCTTGATGTGCCTCAGCATTCTGCATATCCAACCAATGCTGCGGCGTTGCATCATCCGTATTGGATGCGTATTGCTTTTGGAGACGATCTCGAATCCGAAGCCCTTGCACTAGACGTATACCAACGCTTGTGAACTTGATCCAAACGTTTGGCGCGGGCTTTCTCTTCTGCATCATTTTCAGCTTCCAAATAAGCCTATAGCCAAGGTTGAGTTCAGTGGACGCAGCAAGATCCGTGGTGTAGCAAGTTCACCTCCCTATGATGGCTTCGTTCTCCTCGGCCACAACAATTCCTCAATTATCGGGATAGCTCTCCGATTCCTGAATTCAAAACCAGTCTTGAGAGCTTGTTTAGCGCACAAGCAATCGTGCAAGCGAAAGACTCACCACTGCTTCTGCATAATCAAAGCCAAGCCTCTTGGCTACTTTGGCAACGCCTTTGACTGAAAATGATCAGAATTAAGTTCTGCGTAGGCAGCCATCGCCGATTTCATCACGTACACGGGATATGAATACTACTTCAGGGGCATTGACGGAACATACAGATCAATGTTCCCAAAATCGTTCTTAGGAACTTTTCCCTGCAAACACGAAGATCAGTCATGTGCCGGGAGTCATTACAGACTAAACATACGTCAATGATGGGTCAGGCTTGTAAAGCTCCGTCTGGGACCTTGCGTATAGGCCTTGCATGTCCTCCTGACCATCTCCACCGTGGGTATCTGTTCTTGCTTTCTCAAGTGCAAGCTCCATTTCCCGCTTGCGGCCAATAGTGACAGCACGTTGCTTGACCATCTTCATAGGTTGGCAGCCTTCTCGAACCACGCGCCCTTGGCGCATCCAGTTTTCCGCGGTCTTCAGAGATATGACCGAAGATCGAGGATATACAGGTTCGCCCCGGAACTTGCCCAATTCGACAGGAGGATCAATAACCTCTTCACGCTTCAGATGCCGTGAGAGAACATATCTGGACTTTGAAATTAGCATGATGCGTGGAGAAGGTGAAATTACGCTTGTACAAAGGATGACCCTTGAATCCGGCAACCATGGTGGGCATGCCCTCGGTAAGCTGATGGTTATGCAGTTCCGTATCCTCGGTATCATCGCGTTGCTACATGATCCGTGAGACTGCATTTACAAGCATAGAAGACATGACACACCAATCGATAGGGTCTAGTCACTAACTGCACGACACTATCCCACCACTCTTTTCGCCTGCCTATCCCAACTCCTTGCACCTTCGCCACTTTAGCAGTGTAGTCTTTGGCATATCGTGCTGTCACGTCACGGCCGAAACCATCCTCTCTAGAGCAACCACGTAAGTCATGCGATTTTCTTGTGGTACTCCAGTCCTGAATGTGTTCTCAGCGGAAGGGTCAAACACATGGCGTTTGTTGACGAGACCACGAATTGGATCGATGGGAAGCCACCAGCCGTCTGCGCGCGAAAAAACCTCTGTCCAAAACACAGGAGGAGTAATTGTAGGGTCAAGAGTAGCTATTCAAGTACAAGCATGACTTCTGATGTCTCGAAGGTTGAAATATTTAACATACCTCTAGTGCTCGCTCGATTTTCAGAGTAGCCCTTAGTTTTCCTGAGCTTGATGACCGGCCGTGCCTTCCCTTTCCCTTTGGCTTGAGCCGAAGTTTCCCCAGGGGATGATTCGCCCAGAACTTCTGCTGGTGACTTGGAGTTGATTTCTTTCGCCTCTTCGAAGTCGCTGTCTTGCGATAAAACATCAGTGTCTCTGGCTCTCTGCTTCCCCTTCTGTCGAGATAGTGGACGGTCTTTGTTGTCGGTTTTGAACTTGGATTTTCCGACACTAGACTGCCACGGAGTGCTCTGAAGACTAACAACCAATCTAGCAGGGATGTCCAATGCTCGACACAGCGCAGTGAACAATTGTGCACTTGTATCACGAGAACCACTTTGCATCAAGGCGTGTTTCATAAGACTATTTGGACTTCGAATACGTTCCCAGTCGTCGCTTTCCTCGTCTTCAAAATTGCGTTTCCACGTAGGGCAAGATCACGCTCGTTCTCGCCGAAAGTCCTGTTCTTGATGTGTCCTGTAGGAAGAACGCTGAAAAATGTGCCCGTCCACCATTCCACCAAGCGAGTAACGCTGGCTTCAAATAATCGACCTCGCTTATTCTGGTCGGGTACGCGAGACTTGTGTATTAGAGCAAAACCATTATGAAGATGAAGTGGTGTTAAGGATAACAATCGAGCCTAGAAGGTATTGACGGTCGAATCAATCGGAGAGAACAAGCCACTTACGTGGAGAAGCTCATCGTTCAGCCACTTATTCCGCACTCTCGCATTTGCAAGAAGACATACTGTATGGACCTTGTGGGTCCCAATCCTCAAGATGCGTTCAGCTCGTGCTGCTGCTGCTGCTGCCTTCCTGGATGATCGGATATCAGCACCTACGCAGACGTATGTGAAGAATACAAGCAACTTAGAATCATCCTTCTTCGTCCCTGAATGTAGAGTGATTTCAATGTTCGCGCGTGGAGCCGGTCCTTCCAACTGGAGTTCTAACTCTGGGTTGGTTTCATGAATTTGTTGAGGAACATCAACCTCCTCCCACTCAAAGTCTTCTTCACTGCTATCTCCTGGTATCGACTGAGAGTCTAGCATCATGGTGTGAAAACTTGGTTTGGGACAAGAGCCAAACTCTCCACAAGTCACGATTAATTAGTTTCACGGCACCGCGTCCATCACGTGGTGTATATGATTGCTCGCTTACGTATTGACGAACTCCGCGGCCAAAGTATTACTCACACTGGCAGCACTGCAGATTACTTATCGAAACAATATGCATCTGCCAGCTGGCATGCCTTTCGCCACGCGCTTCAACGAGATAAATTTCGAGGTGAGCCACTACGCGACAGTTGCTCTGTCGATATCTTACGCCAGCCGTGCAAGAACCTCATTGCAAATGCGACACAAGGATCCGTTCAAGCAATCGCGCAATTAGCAACCCTTGCGTCAGATCATGCTTGCCTCCCGAGCCAATATGAGCGCATGATTAAAGTCGCTTACCTCTTGCTTGACGCTATGCGTATTCCATACGGTGAAGATCCATCAGCCGATGGTGTAGAAGCTCCATGTGCTGCCCTCACTTTCATTGGTTCCACATTTTTCATCTGGATATCAGACGATAAGATGTCAAGTGGCCTCATCGCAGACCTGCTGAGTCACTGGGGCGATATTCGCCGCTGGATCCTATATATTTATGACGAATTCATCCAAGCGGAGTCACTTGTCATCAACACCCGCCGGGACTGCAAGACCGCAATCGTGACCTTTTTGGCGTTGACCCGCGATAGGATGTTGAGTGGTTGGTCGAAGAAGGTGGTTGCTGATACCAAAATGATGCCCTTGATATTTTCTCTTTGGAACCTTGAAACCACGGATGCTCGATTCTCATCTCACACGGGGCAATTCAATGCGTATCGTGAATCTGTTGTCCTCAACTCCTGCTTCCTAATCTCGCACGAGACAAAATCACCGATTGACTGGGATAAAGCTTTGGTTCCTTTCGACGGACGGGCAGACGTCGCGTCGAGAATTGCGCTCATGCATTTGTCGCAAGAAATGGCACGGCAGTACCTGGACCCAGAGTGTATAGCATGGGACGTGCATATCGTTACAGCACTTTCATTCCGCGATGATATGCGTTGTGCATTATTAAACCTAGGAGCAATAGTAAAAATCACGCACGTTATCCATCTCATCGTCGGACGGTCTTTTGATCGAGCAAACCTCACATATGCTGCGAGGTGTATCTCCAATGCATCGCTGTTTCTGCGGATTCGTATGCAAGAAAATGATGGCAATCCATGGATGTCGGAAGCCATTCGGTCAGATCTTATCAAAGGATTGCTCAAATCCGAACGGTACATACCGTTCATGGACAACGACAAGGCTCGTGATGCACTCTCCGACATACTTCACATGATCATCCCCGCATACACTGTCTACCGCTCATTGCTCCTGCCCATAGCAAAAGCAGTGGATGAAATAATAGATCTTGGACTAGACAAGCAGCTGGATAAACGTGGGAAATTACATGCGGGCTGGGTATGTCTGCAAGAAACGACCGAACGGCGAAAATTACTGAACTACGATGGTCCTGAAAAAGTTCATGTACAGACATGCCATAACGATAATGTGTGTTGGATCGTCTATATTTTTGGCGCTACGTTGACGCATAATCAGTGTCGGAAAACCGTGTCGACAGGTACGCTTAAGCGGTGTGGGGGATGTCTCCACACGTATTACTGCAGCAAATCGTGTCAGCGATACGACTGGAGGAGAGGAAAACACAAAGCATATTGTACCAGAGTTCAAGAACGTTCTACTTTGACTCGTGAGCGTCCAACTGTGCTTGTTCAAGGTCCGCATTAGCTTAGCATCATCCTGCAGTCGGAGAGACGAACGGCATATCAAATCGCGACCTCAAATTCCTTGACTGCGTCATAGAAGATGAGCTGAAGAAACACAGAGCGCGTATCGCTAATCACGGGCTCAAAATCAACGTCATAGAGTTAGACCTCACTCACGGAGAACCAAACATAACTTTCGACTCCAGAGGTGTTAACCCAAGCCCATTCAAACTCTTATGTCGATGCGAACACTACACGAATGATAATTGGAAACGCCTGCGACAACATGTCGCCAGGACAGATGAACCTGTTGTTTTGGTTCGCGCATTCATTCCAGGTGGAATTTCAAGAAAGGCCGTATTGCGGGCCATCCCGCTTTTCCAAGTACTGGGACGGCCTCCCGTGCGACAATCACGCGTGTACGCTACTTACGTCTATACATGCTGTGGCAGACCGGGACAGGAGGCCAACACCAGTCCTCTCAGAAATTTTGCAGGTTGATGGGTCATGAAGCGGAACAGATATTGTACGACGAGTATGACTACCCCATTGAGCAGTGAGTACGACACATGGGTCGTGAATGAACTTGGGAGTACGTACTATGTAATACCTCATATTTAATCAGTGGGTCGGGACCCACCAGTTCACACATGAGTTCGGCATGGTATGAACCACACCTCGAAGCGTCATGAAAAAAAATACGGTGACAGTGCCAACTTAATGCGAAAGGACGACTATCTTCCCCTGATTAGTCCGGCTAGGGGACTCGGAAACTAAAAAAAGCAATAACCGGCAGTGCATCGATGAATTTGAAGAGCTGACGCGTAGACAGAATCGTGCAAATACTAGTGTGGGCACGAGGGAGATGCATGATGTTGCGGATAATGTGAAGAGACCAATGATAACTATATAGCAGTAGTTACATCAGTGAATTCATGACTCCTCGGTATTGTAGCCGTGGGAATTATAGAAGGATGCAATTCTGCTCCTGCAAAATATAACCATACATGCTGTGAAAATTATGAGTTGTCGATACATTGGTATGGTGGCCTGCAAATCTAGACTACGATGAGGAGTTCGTGACAAGGTAACAACATCGAGGCATCAAGACCTGCAAGGGATGGTGTTGCAACGCTCATGTTCTTATCAACCATTCTCATTGTCCATCATTTATATTTTCAATTCTAAGGCTATTCAAGACTATCTCATGGAAAGCGGCTTTAGCACTGGTGATCTAATCTATATTCATGTGGGAGTATGTAACAATTTGGTGACATCGAGCAATCACAGCCAGTAAGAGATGGTATGATAGTCCGGCCCACCTTGTTGACGATTCCTGTTTCCCCCTGTTTGCGTTCTGAATTACAAGGCTATTCAACGCTTTTCCTCGCATAATTGTGTTGCCATTTGTCACCAACATCAGAATAGGACAGAGTTCCTGCAAAAGCTATGACGCTGCACTATCGCAGTCAGTAAGGGATGGTAGTCCATTTGGATCACATCAGTGAGTGACTGTAAATAATCATACCCTCGCTGCTGCACTGCAACGTTATAGAGAAATGATTTTTTTTTCTTAAATGAAGGATATATAAATATATCGTGAACTTGTTGACAAAACCAGATGAGTTCGCCCTTGAAAGCGCACTCTGTGCCTTCATTGTGTACATATGCACTTCATCATGCTTTGCGCTTCTCAACGCGCTCCATCGCGCTTCAATGCACTTCAACACGCTTGAGCGCACTTTCGCATTGCTGCGTGCGCACTTGGCGTGCATGCGCTTGAGTGTGCTTCGGAGGCGCTCGGGTGTACACGTAATAGCGGAGAGGTTAGGGATTTCTTAGGCGAGCCTCATGGTAACTTAGCGAGCTCGTTCCTATCATATAATGGACCCTTGTCGTGTATTTTTCCCTCAGTCGTTCTCTCATCCTTCCTTTGGATAGCGGCTGAGGTATGCACTTACTGTCATTAATGTTTACTTTATATCTGACTATGTAGTAGTGCGGTATATACCGCTTTTACTTAGGTGAATAAAGTCGTTCTCTCATCCTTCCTTTGGATAGCGGCTGAGTGCAGTATACACCGCTTTTACTTAGTTTTGTCACTTGTAAACTGCAGTGATAAAATCATAGTACTAGCGTACTGATGTGGTCCTGCCGTGTCGTGACGTGGCATCATGATTAATATTGATGCGGCACTAACGCTGCCACTGACATGCCAATGACGTTCCTATATGTTCTACATTCGACTTCCAGATCATTGTTGCATGGTTTCATACAATTCCTTTCTTATTTCATTCATCATAGGGACATGTACAACTAGTAGGTACATCACCCAATGACTATTTTCTTTTCCTTCCTCTCTCCGAGTCTGTGGAGCACATTGATGTTTAATGGACGCACATTCTTCAGCCGGCAGAGAAGGGGCCACAACTTCGGAGAGTTGTCTGCAGACTCCAAAGACGTATTAGCATCAGAGTTTCGTTGAATAAGGGGCCACGCTGTCAACATTGCCGGCGCTAGCTGATGAACTCTGGTAGCGCATCTGGCACGTCGGTTTCACCAATGGCACCCTTGACATACTTCAACACCCTGTTGAAACCAACCAGTTAGGAGTGCAAAGCCATGGCAGGTTGAGCGTCACCAGTTCGAATTTGCTTTCGCTATGAGCTCAAAACAAAGGATACGCTGGGGGCTGAAACAATCTCAGCACATAGTATCATCTGGAAAGAGGGAGACATACATCTTCTGCAAGATCTGCGTTCGAACATTAGAGAAATTTGTAAAAGAAGCCCGATGCAAAGACATACACATGTTTGATGTGAATATGTCGGTGTCGCGGCCATGAAGAACTTCACCTTTGAAATAAGAAGCTAAAGGACCTGTTCCGTCCTTGTTATTTGTCAAGGCTATATACCTATGAGAAACTATAAGATGGGCATCACTGATAACTGGCGACTCCGGTATACCTATAAGCAGAAAAAGCGCCAGGCTATGGTTATTGGTTACATCATTCACGGTAGACTCGGCACATCAGCATACCAGGACACTGATATAACCGAACATGCTTTCCGTTGGCTTGTCCAAAATATTGCTAAGCTTGTACTCGAAATTTTGAGCCGCGACTGGGAAGACACTAGATGTGAAGAAGCAACACTGTCAAATGAAAGAAAAGTCGAACCTAGGGGATTCAGCAGGTACTGCCAGTTCTTGCCCTTGTATACTGCGATCTCCCCACAAGCAACCATATATACTGTTATTGCCCTGGGCGTGTTCTGACGTCAAGCAACATGCAGATATTGGGCTGAAGATACAGTGAGTTTTACACTGTATTAAATGAAACCATCGCTTACCTGTAACATGAGTGCAAAGGCATTGAAGAACCATCGATGACTATTGATCTTTTTCTGGTTCTTCTCCTTCATGCAAAACATAATTTGCGTTGGCACGATGCCCTTATCTGGATACTTGAAGTGAAGGTTCGGATCCAATGCGTGTACTCGAATAGATGCACAGTGACTTCCTTGTCGTTAATTTTGTTCTTCATATGATCTCCAGGCTGGTAAACTCTGAGGAGTGTCAAACAGTCAAGCACACGGGTGGACCTTCTTGCGGCCATCCGCTACAATACAAACGACAACCTGGAGGGTATGAAAAAGGTAAAGCAACATGAGACAACAGGATGATCACCTTTTCCTGGGCATCAGGTCCGGGAACGTCAGCATACTGTGAGATATCATACTTGTCATTGTACGCTGCCTTCTTGTCTTTGTGAGGGTTATACTCGCGAGCTTGAGAGTATCCTGTATAATGAGTATTGTTGTTAGAATCAAGTTTGTAATCTTCATCCATGAACGGAGTGGGTGACCGTGATCTCGGGGGACGGTAGGAGGAGCAGGTGAAGTTACCCGATGCATATGCTTCCGTGTCATGCTGGAAATGATCGACGGAGTTGTTAAATCCAGGGGATTGCCCCGTGCCATAATTTGAATAGACAGTGGGGGTAGAGCCGAAAGGAGTGGCAATGAGGTGTTCGTGTGATGTATTTGATTGTGGTTGAGGGAGTCCTCGTGCGGGAGACAGTTGAGTGTAAGAAGTTTGTTGATGGAGGTGTGTGATAGTGTTCGGTGGTGGTCTGAGAAAGGGTCATGACCCTGCGAAGATGTAGGTTCATCAGCTGTGTACGACTCCTCAAGATCTAATGTTTCTCCGGTCATTATCATTGGAGGTAGCTGCCCTGGTTGATACCTTTCTGGAGGCAGACGAGAATCAGAAGAGAAAGATCTGTTTATTGTCATACTTTGCTCAAAGCAAGCTTCACTGATTTCACACACGATCAGGATGTGACTCCGTAGTACGACACTAGGACATTACCTGTTTGCAGATTCGTGCACACTGACTGAATGACGAATGAGGGTGTCATCCGCTTGTTGATTAATGGATGCATATGATGCATCCACACTACGGCATATGCATCAATACTATGTTCTTCATTTGTTAGTACACTGAGCACTCATGAGTTGTTTCAAGTTGGACCTATGAGTGGTCATTGATAATTGGCATCCCCGGTGATGCCATCTGATACGCTCGGCACTGGTTTACAAGAAGTTGCGCGCTTCATTCATGGCATCTTAAATGTTCATTGAGCTGTTAAATCAAAATGCGTGCTGCGGTGCACATTGCAAATGTTCAAGGACATATCGAGATGTAATGTGCCTGTGACAGGTTCGTGTCGTGTCTTGGTCATGTGCTCGCAAGTAAGCTTCCCCACGTGTAGTACAGTCGCTGATCTGCCGGTAACGGTAATTATAGTATTGTACATTCCAATGCATATGTAGAAGTAGCATAAATCACTTGGAGCATACAGTGGCTCAAAAAAGTGTCTGAATGTGTATGCATTTTCGGATAATTGAATAATAACAAGCCAGACCCTGAATATAATACAATGGTATATAGACATGTCTGAAAGCCCTATATCACAGCTTGAATCTGAGATATATGTCGTGGGAATCCGACCATACATGGGCAAGATATGGTAATTCTAATCAGGTGATTCATTCGGACACTTTTTTGACTTTATATTTCACCAATACTATTATATGATTCTAGTACTTTGTGTTACCCCCCTTAGCTTTAATCACTGCTGCTACCCTTCTAGGTATACTCTCTATCAATTTCTGACACTCCTCCTTAGTAATCTTGTTCCACTCCACTGCAACTCTCTCCCATAGTTCAAATAGCCCCTTAGGAGGATCCTGATAGGCAGCAAGTAGTCTTTTGAGTAATTCCCAGAGATGTTCAATGGGATTGAGGTCTGGAGACTGTGCTGGCCATAATAGAACATTGATACCATGGTGTTCAAACCATTTTGTGGCCAAATTTGAGGTATGCTTGGGGTCATTATCTTGTTGGAAGATAATGTCCTCTTCATCAATTCCTGACTCCTGCATGCTTTTGAGTA
>JABBWI010000443.1:0-48705 GCA_016647755.1 Suillus subluteus
TGTGGGCGTCGACGATGAATGTTTGATGTAGAGAACCGTTATCGGACACTCACATTGACATGTGCTTCTCCTCCGCAAGGATGGCATCGTTGGCCTTCAGATCGTACTTCTTGAGCAGCTCCTCGCCATTGGTAACCTGCACGTCGAGGAGGGGGTTACCTATGCAAAAGAGTTGGTACGTCTGAGAGGCCATGGTGGTATGAGATTAACAGACGATGTGAACTTTAGTGAGAACAAGACGCCAAAGATCGATATCTAACCGACGCTCATGTGATGATACAGATAAATTTCCATGCCAACGTCAACTGCTGTACCGAGCATAAAATTTCATTGATAAATTGCCAATGGTTCTGGGCATACAAATCGTAGCCTATCTATAGGATCTAGCATAAAGTTGATCAAGTGGTTGCCAATAATACTTTCTGTGCGATCGTCTTCAAGTTGCAGATATGAAACCTTTAAAACAATATCATGCAACCGAAAGCCGAGTATGACACTTGTATTACTCAAACTGAATTAACAGTGCGCGGGAACAACATCAGAGGAGCGGGAGCGTCTGTACAAAGTGATATATTGGAACACATGGGAATCGGAGGAATGAGTGACACTGGACATAAGCTAGCTATATATATGTCAGTAATCAATCACGACAAGGCATGGCGCAGATGGAACAATTCAGGTAACACAACAGGTGTAGCGCATCGTCTGTAGAATGAAGAACAAGCCCTAAGAAGCTAAAGATGATGTTTTGCGCGCGCGGCGACCTAAGCACTAAGTAAGGACAGCCTGCATGCTCATACAATCAGTGGCCCGCGCATTCCATCACCTCGACGTGCCGCGGAAATGCCACGTATGAGTACAACAAGGATTGCGAAAGTTACAAGAATCCTAGCAAGAATATGAACAAAGAAGCAATAAACATATATCAATAACACATACCAAATAACCCAAGCAAAACCTTCTAGCGCGTTAAGTTGTCCGCAGTACACGAACACGAACTCGGTACTAAGGAGATAGGACGTGAGAAATGAGAGAATTTAGCAAGAAGATGTACCAACTTGCAGTTCAGCCCTCCACCGAGAGCTGAGGTTATACTTGGCGCGCCCGCGGTCCAGAAGACCATGTCAGAAACAGGCTATGAGTTTGTCAGCAAGTTCTAACTGTCCAAAGCAAAGGCGGCTGACTTACAAGAGGATATGAGAAGCCACACTACTCAAAACATGGCCTGAAAGAGAAAAGAGAAAAACATGTAGGCACCAGATAATACGATCGTCCATATCGAAGTGAACAGTAGAAAACGTGTGCTGTCTCGTTCTGTGAGACTGAAGTTAGTTGTTGTGGGCATTAAAACGTGATGTGAGCCAGGCTGAGATTGCAAGCTACCACAGTGGCTTATTATTTTACCATTATCATAAAATGTGCAGCATACCTCGATGAGTACTGAACAAGATGATCACGAAAATACAACTGAAATCCAGCAAGTCAGTCGAACTGAATAAAACAGACAACGGAGACTTACTAGGGTGTCCCCTTCGCATATGAGCATCAAAAGCCGATTGTGCAAGATTTGTTTGGTTAATGTTCGTGATAGTTCGTGAAAGGATGAAAGCAAACAGAAAGAAACCGCAGTTTTGATGGAGACCAGTGGAGACAGTTGAATAGAAGCATATAGCGGCTGTGCCGCTGCGTTACCAAATTCGGTTCTGACGTCATCTAAACTGTTATTGCATACGAAAGGCGGTATCCAAATGTCCGGCATATGCATGAGCAATAAAATACAAATGAGACTAGTATGCTGCGTGGAGTATATTTTGGAATAAAGTCACTAGAAACGGACACTGATGGACATCCCTTCGTCTGGCACGCAAACACGGTCACCAGGCATGAGCTTGTCGCAGTTCACTTTGGGGTTGACAATGAGGAGTTTGTCTACAGAGGAATTGTGGTCGTTGGCAATATCCCAACAAGTGTCTCCAGGTTGCACGATATAGGAGAGGGTCGTTGAAGGGCATGGAACAGGAGCAATGCGTGTGGGTAACAGGACGAGACGCCAGACCAATAATAAGACGACAGCGATAATGAGAAAGAATGGGAAAAGTGTACGATATGCTCCTCCCCGGGGATTGTACCGGGTACCATTCTACAGCCAAATTGAGATAGGGCACGGGCAGTGACAGTGACGGTGAGAACTTACCTCATCCAGGGCTAACATGCGATAACCGTTAGTGCCGGTAGGAGCAGCTTCCAGGTCACTGTCTTCATCTACCTCTGGAGGGATGGAAGAAGGTATTTCAGACACTGCGGGTAGGTGTGAGATATGAGTGCTAACAAAACAGCGTCCAAAGCTTAATACCTAGCGTAAGCTCTCCGAATTCAGAGCCCTCCGGTCCTTTGTACACCAATCCTTCACGGTCGCGGAAATAATACCGCTCACTGTCAGCGTCGTAACCAATTCGCTTCATGCCTTCTGGAAGCCTGTAATCGTCCTAAAAAAACTCTGGGTTAGCTTGTCGAGGACAAAGTCAAAAGTAAGGTGGTACTTCGTCATACTGCGTCCAGCGCCCCATAGTGTTCGTGGCGCACAAAAGGCCAACTCGGTGGATAAGTTCTGCTTTCACAAAACAAAGAACTCCTTCACAATTAGGATTGAAATGGAGACTGAAGCTGAAGATGAGTTGGCGCTTTCACAAGCAATACAATGCCGCGGAGAAAGCCGAATAACCGTCACTGCCACTTTACGACGTGGCTAGCGCCGCTAGGGGTTGTGGAGTCCAACTCAGCCGCACTAAATGCAAAAGTTGGCGAAGACCATATTTCCAATGTACTCAGAACTCATATTCAAAGTCGCCTTACGCGGGGAGACATTACTCACTTCACCTCGTTGGAACAAGGGGACGGCCTTCACGAAACAGGAGCGTAATGATTTGGTCTAACGGGCAGACTTCCTTATCGTGTCAACACCATCGAAGAACAATGCGATAGAGCCTATGATCAGCTGAGCTCTCGTGAATCCCCCATACAAAAGAATTCATTCTTGCAGAGCCTCAAAGAGCAAAACTGGGTTCTTTACTATTCCTTGCTATCCAGGCATCTCAAGGAGTCGACTCCTATTATATACACACCTACCGAAGTGAGTTCTGGTCTTGTCTCGGATGCTCAAGTGATTGACTGTATTGCAGGCAGAAGCGATTGAAAACTACTCTCATCTTTTTCGTCGCAGCGAGGGGTTATTTCTTACATTCCCGAACCAAGACTCCATGGAGGAAGATTTCCTGCAGCAAACCCGTGGCAAAGATATCGAGTTGATAGTCTGTACAGATGCAGAAGCCATCCTAGGCATCGGTGACCAAGGTGTTGGAGTAGGCACATTTCCGTTACTCTACCTTCCAGCTCTTACCACCGCCTGACGTCATAGGGAATCGGGTGGGAATCCATTTATATCTCACGAAAGGGTGTTGTTGAATAGTTGTTCCAGATATCATCTGCCAAATCTGCGATATACACGTGCGTTCGCCTTGTCCTTGACTTATTCTCACTTCATGTGGTGACAGGTTATTGGGTGGGATTAACCCGGCGAAAGCGCTCAGTGTGACCCTTGATGTCGGCACTGACAATGAAAGGCTCTTGAGCGACCAGCTCTATGTTGTGCGTGACTTTTAAATCACCGTTATCGTTCACTCATCAGACGAATTCAGGGATGGCCTTCGAGAAGGGTCCGGGGTGATGAGTACGATAAATTCATCGACAAGTAAGTTTGACGTGCCTCCTGGTCCCGCCTCATAGACTTGCAATACCCTCATAGGTTTGTCCAGTTGATCCGCAAACATCATCCACACTGCCTGCTGCACTTCGAAGACTTCGGAGTTACCAACGCTCAGCGACTTCTTGAGCTGTACCGGAATGAACATTCTGTTTTCAATGATGATATGTATGGCTACCCGTCTTCATGCTTCAATTGACACTAATGTACCATAGCCAAGGAACTGGCGCAGTTACACTGGCCGCCTTGATGGCAGCCATCGAGGTGACCAAATCGAAGCTGGCAGATCAACGCTATGTCATCTTCGGAGCGGGTTCTGCGGGCCTTGGGATTGCAAAACAAGTTCGGGATGCAATCATACTCACAGACGGCGTGTCTCGTGAGGAAGCCAACAAGAAGCTCTACCTCGTTGATCGATTTGGTCTCATCAAGCAGGCTCTTGGCCCTAACAAGATACGCCCTGCACTACAAGAATTTGTGCGACCTGATGAAGAATGGAGCGATGTTCCGACTAATGACACAGGAGAGGTTGAGCTTCTGGAGGTTGTCAGGAAAGTACGGCCGACAGTTTTGATAGGATGTTCGACGAAAGGTGGCGCTTTCACCGAGCGCGTCGTGAGGACAATGAAGGACGGTTGCGAGAGACCTATCATTTTCCCTCTCAGCAACCCTAGCAACCTGGTGGAAGTTGATCCGAAGGACGCGAATGACTGGACAGAAGGGATGGCCCTGCTAGCCACGGGCAGCCCGTTCCCACCAGCTAAGATGCCGAACGGCAAAGACTATGTGTAAGCTTGTCATTTCGTAGGTATCATGCACAAGCTAATTTGCAACTTGCAGCATCGCTGAATGCAACAGTAAGCTCGTTCAATACCTCGTTTGTGCATACTGACCGCTGCTGCTTTCAGATGCTCTTATCTATCCTGGACTTGGATTTGGTTCCATGCTGTCGCAATCCAGGCAAATGACTGACGGGATGATCATCGCAGGCGCACAACGTCTTGCTGCTCTCTCTCCTGCACTCAAAGACCCAGACAGCGGCTTGTTACCTGACTTTCAAGATGCTCCGGCAGCCAATCTTGAGGTTGCAATAGCAGTAGCAGAACAGGCATTTGACGAGGGCATCCAAGGAGTTAGCTGGAGCAGAGAAGAGGTGAGAACCAGGGCAGAAGGCAAGCAGTGGAAGCCAGTGTATGGCAGGTATGAGTATGATGAGCAGGGTGCGAAGTAGCCTATCATGGTCCGTTTCGCAATTTCGAGAAACAAAATGTCTAATTGAAATTCCGCTGTAAAGAAGTTCAGTGCCTTCGATGTGGGATACCTGCGTGGCCCATCGCGATGTTGTTATGCATTTCTTCATCGATATAAAGCCAGCTGCTGATTCTGCTCGAGGTTGGTACATAAGTGAAACGCACCATAGCAAAAGTAATACTTATAAGCGCACATGAATATTACACGAGTCCACACCCGTTGTGCCTTCGGTACAGGAAGCAAAAGAAGCGCTACGCGCTTCTTTTTAGCTTCCTGCGCCAAGGCTTCATCCTAATAATCACTGTGCCTTCGGCACAGGAGGCCAAAGGAGCGCGTAGCGCTCCTTTGGGGTGCCTGCGGCACCTTGGTATTTCCTTGATACTTTTATTTGAAGGAGTGCTTCGCACTCCTTTGGGAGGTGCCTGTGGCACCTTGGTATATTTCCTTGATACTCTTACTTGTGTTGTTTGTCCGAATTATGCCCGCGGCGCAGTAGGCGTGAAAAACGGTGTCCACTATATCGCGTTTGGGAGCGTTTTCGGACTCTGTCGAATTTAGCCTCTCGAAATCTCAAATCTCATTTTTTTTCTCACTCTAAGCTTAAGATAGCGAGCTCACGCAAGAAAAAACCACGCGGCCTCTCGAAATCTCAAATTTAATTTTTTTCTCACTAAGCTTAAGAATCTTAGCGAGCTCACGCAAGAAAAACCACGCGAGTTTCCAAATTCCAAAAAGAGATAAGCGAAAACCATGTGGCCTTTGGCGAAATACGCGAAAGCCACGCGACTGTTCCCACCCATCGCACCTTACTTTTTAGATTACCACAGTACATTGTCATACAACGGCCACTCGAGCTGACAAGCTAGTACTTAACTAGCATAATTCAGACACTCGACTATCACGTCAACGAACGGGACGGACGGCCATTTCCAAATTCCTGGTATATACATCACGTCTATCATAAATTGTGTCTTCTACATGTTATACATACATCAGTAAACTACTTCCCTCTATACAGTGCTGTACAGCGCTATCCAGCGCGCTAGCTCTACAGCTTGGTCCCTATTAGCCAGTTTATCACAGCAACACTTTACTCTGTGAATCTCTGTACAGACACCCACAGATCACCCAGTAACTACGAAATTCTACTTAATTAAATCTTTTTTTCGCTGTCCATCTATGTACAGACACTCACAGAGCACTCAGAGAACCGAACCTGTACAGACATTGCACGCTGTACTGCTTACACACATTTTAAAACAAAACCAATATAATTGAATCACATGATTATGACAGATGGTACTAGATCGCGATTGGGAATACAATGGTATGACGCGTGAAAAATGATAAATGCTCAGTTGGTGTAAAATGGGGGGAGCGGGAATGTGAAACTTCAGTCGAGAAGAATCTGCAGGTGGTCGTGCCTCACCTCAACATTTCCTTCGAGATCCATAGCTGCAGCCCTGTATAAATGAAAATCAGTATAAAATTTGTCAGAGAGTCGAGATCCTTGCCATCCCGCTGCAGCCCATTCTCGCAGTTGAGCTGACAGCCTAGGCCCATGATACACATCCTCAAGGATAGCTTTGAGTAATTCGAGCATCCGACGGTAGACAGGGCTGTAGTCCTTGGTGGAAAAATTTGGGTATGACTTTCCATGCCCGTTTTTCACAAGGCCGTCGAGGACACAATTGAACTAGTATAGAGACGAAAAATTAACATACAACATTGGTAAAGGAGACAAACTTACCACTGCAGCAACCAAAGCCAAACATGAGAGCAGCAATTCCATGCGGAAGATCTCCGGCATCCTTTGTGCAATTCAATATGGTCCTGTGTAAAAGAATAAGATGATGGCTTCATGAAGGGCAGGATGAGTGAAGTTTCGCGTTCTCCCCTGGTAATCTTCCATTAGTATGGTTGCGATCAGCATAAGATCACTTACCTGTTCGTCCACCCCAAACCGTAAGAATAATGATCCTTTGAGCAATTCAGCTGCAGCCTGTTCGATCCAAGCAACATGTTCTTGAATGGGGACCGAAAGCAGGGGAACAAGCAAATATAATGATGGCGCAATGCTTATGGCAGTTTTCTTCAAGTCAGATCGCCAAGTTGAAAGATCGTCATACAGCTTCAGTACAGACCGTTAGCGAGATGTCAGCACAAAATGAGTTATACACACCAACCGAGTCATATTGAATTTTTGCTCTGGCCAAACCCCTGCATCACAATATAACAGATAAGTTCAAGAATGCACAAGAACAAACAAGTACTTACCAGCTTCAAATTGTTTACCGTTCGTATCCCACACGACCAACACTGCAATGAGAACTTCAGTGATTGTTCCCGGTAGATTCTTTACCAAGGTTGGAAACGGGTTCTCCAGGGCGTGTTGTGCATGACATTCTGCTTTAGCATCCTCCAGGAAACTTTTCCAGCGCGGCCCGTACCAAGATAATTGATCAGGTGTTGGCCCGCCATGCAATGACTTGGACTTTTTGTTTCTTGACGGCTGAACGCTAGACTCGGTCACTTCATTCAGCAGTTCGAGGGATTCAGGATCAGGAAGACGGGGCTTTCCGTTTTTCTTATGGTGGCACTGCAATACATCGTCGGGCTTCGAGGTGATAGTCTGCTCAATTGTGAGCGTCAATTAATATGAT
Source organism: Suillus subluteus (assembly GCA_016647755.1). Classification (NCBI taxonomy): domain Eukaryota; kingdom Fungi; phylum Basidiomycota; class Agaricomycetes; order Boletales; family Suillaceae; genus Suillus; species Suillus subluteus. The sequence continues at coordinate 7,675 of JABBWI010000443.1, forward strand.
CTCCTTAATCTCACCTCAATGTGTTGGGACTGTTGCCGCTGTGGTCCTGGTAAGCTGTCCGGAGGGTCCTTAAAAGAAAAGCTATGGTAAGCGTGATACAATTGAGTGGTATGTAATCATACCTGAGAGCTTTCGTTCCGCTGAACAAACAATATAAAATGAGAGTTGGTCCTGGCTAGACTAGAAAACTTACTGAGGTTTTATCAAGGCTCGTCTGGGCGACCATGTCATCTTCATTGCGTGAGTTCTGGAATTGGAATTCAGGTGTGAGAGAGCGAGTGACTGGAAGTTGCGAAGGTAGTGCATCCTCTGAAAACCCTATAACATTGAATTAGTAAAGGGAAACGTGTCATGGAAATGTTTACCTGGATGTTCTTTCTGGCGTCGGCCAACCTCCCCCCAACCAAACTCACATGAGCTCTTGATTGTGTTGTCATTCTCCGCCTCCTCTTCGTCCTCTTCATTGTCCTCTTCATTGTCCTCTTCGTCGGCATCTTTGTCGTCATTATCATTGCTGTCATTGCTGCTGCTACTTCCTTTGGAGTCACTGTCCTCCTCCTCAGATCCTAGTAGCCTCAAACGACACTGAGCCCTAACAGCGTCATCCTGCTGGCGTAGGGCTGGGTCTATGTGCTGCTCCAATAATACGGACCTTGACAATACCACTGGATTTTTGGGGACAGCGTTCTGGGCGTGCCATTCAGCGATAGCGTCCCTAGCTCGCTGCTCAGCGACAGCATCCCTAGCTCACTGCTCAGCGACAGCATCCCTAGCTCGCTGCTCAGCGACCTTCATCCCAATGGCGACATATGGGTTATTGGATGCCTGAAGATTGCGCTCAGTGGTACCGGAATGAGCGATTTCTGTGGTGCTTGGAGCAGCAAATCCAAACCTTCCACCAGGCTGCTGTGATGCAAAGCTGGGCCCTGTGGCCACAATATCCATGGCTGGGGCATCTAGATTATCAAGTAAGCTGTATGGTGGGGGAACTGCCTGCAGGACAATCAACATGAGTAATAACATTGCTTAGACGCTTACCTTTGAAGATTTCTTTCGACCTTTACGACGTGGTTCTGGGGCTTGAGGATTGACCGGAACATTGGGGCCAAGGGATGTCGTACCCTTACGTCCATGTGTTCGAGGCTTAGACTGCAGTACTGATCCAATCTTCTCCAGCTGCACGCACCTACCTCCAGTTCCCACGTTAGGGCAGCCAGAACGCCGGGGAGCATCTCCAGTCAGGTCGAGGGATACAAGAGGTACCGTGCTGGGTACTTCGGCAACGTCTCCAGCCCGAGACCTCTTTGGCAAGCCGGTCTTTGAAGCATCAGATCCTTTGCGCTTGGACCTTTTCTTCTTGGGACTGGCGACGGCACGAGGAGGCATGACTGCAATAAATAATGCAGGAAGAGGCAACTCTAACAAATTATTCCAGACTCACAATAGTTTTATATCATGCGCGTACTACTCGATATTCACATGGCTAGCAAGAGAAAATTTCATCATTAGTAAGGGTGATAGTAATAAAGAAACACACCTGAGTTGTCACGAGGATTTTATATCACGTCTCATACTCAATATTCGCATGACTAGTGAGAAAAACTTCATCATTAGTAACAGTAACAGTAATAAAGAAACACACCTGAGCCGATGCGCAGACTATGTCTTTTCTAAGGGTTCAGTCATCATTGGGGGAGGAGAAAATAAGATGAGAGCTAGATAGGACTAGTGATAATTAGCGAAAATGCCAAAAGAAAAAGAAATCCCTGACCCAGAGTTTATCATCCAAGTCATTGCTGCAAGTACTGCGCATTTTTAATTTACGAACATCTCCAAGTCCAGGTCAAGCAGGTGTGCGGAAACGTACTAGAAACACACGTTAGTTGAGAAAATACCAGGTTTCACACCTGAGTCAATGTTGGACATCATCGACTCTGCACAATTTACGAGTTGACATGATGTGAAAACTACTGCGCTGATTACATAAGCAAGAATCTGAATCATACCCGAGTAAGCGTGATGTCACATCCTGGGCGTACTAGATCTTGAAGCACAGTAGAAACTGGATTGATTGTGAAGAGATGAAAGCTTGAAAGGGAACGAAGTACTAGTAGGAACAAATGATGGGGTGCTGGTAAGTAGCTATCATAAGAACCTAACTCAGTAGTACACGATTAGTGAGATTCTAGAAATACTACTGAAGTCAAACATGCTATCCACACACCGAGTCAATAAAGCAGAAAAACAGTTGAATACAAGCTCCATACCTCCTGGTCATGCGTCACCACCCGGTGCTGAGTCAGACTTGGCATCACCATGAAGAGACTTCTGCCACTTGGGTGCCATGGCTACCACAGAGAAAGACTCTGAAGCAATCTGTTTGCCCTTGACACAATCCATGAGAACGGCAGCATCATTCCTGAGCATGTTTACAGTAGATACGAACTCCTCATCGTCAGGAAGCTTGTTGAGATGAGAGTTGAGTATATCAAGAATGGTGTTGAAGCTAACGGGGTGGATCATGTTGTCCACTAGAGCTCTACGCCACTCTGTTGCAAGGGGGATCAGGTCCTTGAAGTACGGGTGAAATTCGTCTATGAGACGCTTCTCATTCGTCGGATCCACGAAAAAGCTGATCTTGAAGGCGGCGCATGACGCCAGGTCAAGGCTGGTCCATCGATGTAGTAACAAATTGGGCAAGCGTTCCTGGCACACCATGCCATGGGGACCACTGAACTTGATGCAAACCCAAGCGAACACAAAAAAAAGGGACTCCAGGTCATCCGCGTGGCCTTGAACAACATATGATATTGGTAGCACCAAAGAATCAGAGGATGATTTCGGGTTTTTAACTGATTTGCGTCCCCGATTCTCTTTTTTTTCTGAGATTCCAAGTTTGCTTCCTCCTGCAGGGCTGTGACCTGGTTAAGAAGCCTGCGTGACATAAAAGGGACTGTGCCCTGGTAAATGAATCAATAAACTGTATATTTAATCAATAAGATGTACTTACCGTGCCACCAATGGGATACTTGTGATCCGCAGCAATGTGAACTGCAAACTCCCAGTCAATAAGAAAGCCTTCACTGCCACCAAAGTCGTCTAGGATCATCGCGTTGTTAAGACTACAGTCCCAATGCAAAATCTGACGTTCCTCCACCACAGCTTGTTGAACTAACATCAAAGAGCATCAGTCCAAGACACCTGCACCACGAACTACTAGACGCTTACTCTTAATGATATCCCTTAGTGCTCGCACAAACTCCTTAAGCGTTTGGAACATGTGAAGGGGGTGACCACATGGCTTCAAGACAAGACGCACATGAGTACGACTAGTGCCTCTAGTACTCCGGCGTTCCTTTTGCCGATATTTTTGGGTAATGTCGGATTTACCATCTGACCGTTCAACAACCCAATGATCCACTAGCTTTGGAACGCCAGGGACACCATCCATTAATTCCAGCATCTTGATCTTGTTGAGGACAACCTGATCATCACTGCCCAGAACCCAATGATCTTTGATGATGTAGTCTTCATCGTCCAAGGTGACCAAATAGCAAACAGTTCCGCGACCAACGAGGCCCTGGGCCGCAAATTTATGGTGTAGAATGTCTGCCCTACGCGAATCTTACCACAAGGTTCAGGTGATTGAGTAGAATAAGGGAATTGGGAAGGGAGAGGGGTGACGGAATAGATGCTCTCGGTCATCTCAGCCTGGGGTATTTGGGATGCGAGGCTAAGAAGGGGAGCACTGCAGGTTGCACTAGGTTGCACTGGGAGGGGAGGGGGGGGGAAATGCTCTTCGTCCATCGAGTCATGTGTAGCAGAGCTGCCCTGACGCTCTTCCATTGACACATGAGCAGAGTCACTGGAGGACTCATCACAGTTGTCGGAAGATTCAAGAGCATCGCTGGACGACACTCTATCAGGATCCTTGGGAAATGAAAGAGAATCAGTGGTGGATGTGGCAACACTATGGTCTGTCGTACTCCATCGGGCAGGAGCGTTTTTGATGGGACAATAGACGTGGATATCTTTGGATCGGGGTGGTGAAACAATCCTTGAGAAGGAAACAGTGGGATCATAGCCAATGCACTCTAGACTCCCGAAGTTGATAGCAGCGATGATATGTGAAAATATGTCGGGTTGTTTGTAGATATCGAAGCGAGGGGACACAGCACCACCAGAGTGGTCATACATAAGGACTCTAAGGTGGCGGTATTCGTCTGTGAATGATAATATGAGAGCGAAGCGCCTCCAGGGCTGTTCACTCATCACAAGATAGGCATGGGTATCAGCAGCCTTCCCAAGTCACATCGCAGGCTTGTATCGACTATGTGTAAGTTCAGCTGATACCCTGATGTTCCCCCACTTTGCCGATATGTCATCAGATAGAATGAGATCCGGCTTGCACTTGATGTCACTGCCAGGCAATGCCTTCTGTGCATTAGCTGCACTCCATGAGCTGGTTGCAAAGCGCATTGCTACCAGTTTGGGCTGTGACACTGCCAAGCAGCCAGTCAGAGCATTGAGAAATGCTGCAACAATTTCTTCATAAGTTGCTCCCAGGGCCTGTGTGTCATCGCCCTCCAACTCGACCTGACTTGGGCTACTACTGCCATTTTCAGGCGGGTCAACTGGAAGAGCCCAGTTCCAAATCTTCGCTTCAGTGTCGTACAGTGGCACTAAAGTATCTGGTGATGTCTCGCTGAATTTCTCATTGATGCATTGGTTGCGATAAAGGATTTTGCCGAAAGGTATTTTAAGGTCGCATACATCTGGAAGAGGAACTGTGAAAGACTGGAATATTTCGGAGAGTAGGTGTCCTAGTGGTTGTGAGGCTTCTGGTAGCCCCTCATGAGTGACTAGACGATTAAGCTCGTCGGATGTGATCTTGTTCATAGTATGGACGTTGGTGACATCGGGGATAGACAGCAATGATGATAATTTGATTCCATTGTCAACAGTCCTGAAAAAGCACGTCATTTGTTCATACGTTGGGCAATTGGGATAAGCGACGAGCTTATTGCAGTGCCCATCAAAGTTCAATTACTCAGGCCTCAGGCCCGGCGTGATCTAAGAATAAAACAGACTCTATAGGCTAGACTGCTCGACCAACACGAGCCTTGCATATGAAAGTAAAAACAGTAACCCTATGTCAAAAGCTATATAGAAAGAGGAATATATATATTCTTGTCCCAGTACTTGTTGACCCAAAATTGCAAAGCATGTTCCATGCTATTGTACGAGGTGAAACAGTTGTCCGCACTTGCACCAAAGCGAGGGACAAGGTTGACAGGTGCTCTGAGCTGCGTCAGAGGTATGATGTCACCCACCTGAGTACCATTTGAACGCTTCGCTCGTTTGAGCAAGTGGAGCTGCATACTTGGCTCATGATTGTTGGTGCCGGAGCTTTGAGGAACCACGTCAAAGCGATGCACATATACCAGAAAGCGGTCCTTCCATGACCAATTCATGCCACTTGGTCCAATAGGACGCATAATAAGCCTGATTTGACCAATAGTATGACCTGTGACTTAACAATAAGTGGGTATTCAGCAGGACACGAGAGCATAACGTACCACGAAGACCATCTGTGGGCCATAAGTATCTCGCCTCATTGTGAATGATAACTGTGTCATACTGGCCAGAGGTCCAGGGATCAGAAGGGGGTGCACAGTTGAGGCTCTGCACAGGCTGTATGATGCTAACATCGTGGAAATCAGTGTCCTGTAGCCAAAGTTTAAACCAGACTTGTAGTTTGTCAAAGGGAAGTGAAGGGTGGGTCCAGCTCTTCTAGCCCTCCCAATAGTATGGATATGATCCCTCCCGTGAGTAGCCTCACAATGAAGAAAGTCAGCAATGGCTGGTCGTAAGTCAGAGAGGTCAAACTTAATGGAAGCATTGTCAACAGATATATTTCTGATGGAAGGGTCATATGCGAGGTGAAATGCTGTGCGTTCGACAACAAAGGAGCGCAATGGCACAGGGACCGTCCCCACTTCCCTGTGCTGGAGGACCTTGGTGATTTTGAAGTAATTGGTGATTGGACATGAATGTCCACTGGCAAGGTACTTGATTATTGTCAGAAGGTCTGCTGGGATATCATGATCGTCATCCGCATCGAAATCAACATCGTCGTCAACATTGCCATCATCATCTGAACCCTGTTGCTCCGAGTCTGCCATATTGTCGAGCAGACTCATAGCGAGGTCAAAGCGGCGGCATTTATTGGTACGGTCAAGATGGTGCCATATCTGAGGATCATAATTATTGTTATTGCTTGAGCAAGCAGGATATTTAATTTCCGTTATGTGTGCATGCTCCGTGGTGTCGGCAGTCCATTGCAGAGGAACCCCAGTGTTCCTTATGCTTGGAACTATCGACTGCATGAGCTCCAGCTTTGGTATGTACCAGTTCTCGATGACTCCACCATGCTGACCACGACAAAATCCACCCTCTATAATCGCATCTTTGTTAGCATGAAATTCTTCAAGGGCCATGGAAATACGGGTGAGTAGGGTGTCATCAATTACGGGTGACTGTATGAGGTACCGAAAGTCCATCAGAGCTCGTACAGCAGTCAGCATGGCCCTGGGAACCGCGTCTGTGCTGACTGCAATGATTGAACGCTGGATGTTGCGTTGAGTGCGTCCTGTAACATGTTTAAGCTTTGAAATCCCGCCATGAAAATGACAGAACCCAGTAATGGCCTGCAACACAGAAAACCGAAAATCAATCTCTGTATCCCCGACTGCGCAAATAAGCCACTTCGCATCGTGGTCGTAGAACTCGTGATGAATGAGGTGAAGAAACTCAGGTGTGAGAAAATGTGATGGGTCACTGAGGGGCTAATCTAGCCAGAATGGTGCATTCACACCATTCAAACGAAACTTCTGTGCTTCGCAAAAAAATGCCTCAATGTCGTTGGGAGCAGCTTTACTACATGCAACACTCAGCTGAGAGAGTGTAGTTGCTCGTGTGCGAGGCTCATGACAGAAAGGGTCTCCGAACTGTTTGTACATGGCCATAGTGACCGGGGAGGTTTTCCCGCCAACAGCAGCCAGCATCATGGCCTCTGGTGTGTCAACAATATAGCTCGCAAGCGGTGTGAAACAGTAGCGACTGTGTCCAACAGGATCCAACAGCATGATGCCTTCGCGAGCGGCTAGCTTGAGTGGATGTAGAATGATATCTAAACATTCATGAATGAGGTGATCCTCAAGTATGCCTCGCATGCATTTTTTCTTGTAGATAAATTTTGGGATGGGAAGGAGAGCGGTAAGTACAAAGGCATTCGAAGATGACTTGAGTTGTGTGGACATGTGTATGTTAGCAAGACTAACAAGAAGGGGGTGTGCGACTCTGTTGCCCATCATGGTCGATATATTTGTCTTGTCAGATGATAGAATGGTCCCAAGGAGCGTTGCACCTCTTGGTAGGGCTGACTGTCCGAAAACCAATAAGTAGGACGACTCGTACAAATGAAACTATATGTACCTGCATATTCCATGCGTCATCACCAGTCATCCATTCCAAATACACGCGGCACAGCCGCTGCGCAGTGGTATACACCCTGTGAGGTGTAAAATCCAGCTGATTGTGAAAGGCAGGATGGTTGAGAAGACCCGAAATACAGTCTAAGGGATCATGCCAATACAAGACAACAGGCGATTTCGTGGGATGTGTTGTAGGAACGATTTGAGACATCCAGCACGGACCGCTGGGCAACATTTCTGCTCTACCGCGTAGTTCCTTGGCCGAATGAAACAACAACGGAAGGGTCTTTATCTGAACAAGACACTTTCAAAAATTGTATATAATCAAATAATTTATTACTCACCATCTCGAGCGAAAGGAAACTGTCTATCTTCCCCATGCTTAGTCCTGAGCGAAGTAGCCATGACCCAACTTGCCAGTCTTTCTGGCTGCTGAATGGATAGTATGGATTCGTTACACAGTGTTTGCTGTTCTTGTCCGAATTGAATAAGTCGAGGAACGTGTGGCCCCTGCCGTATGATTGAGCACAGTTAGGATATGAGTCGACGATAACTTCCGAGTCGCGAGTTGGTGTCGCCCCCTCATAAACTTGGTCCTCATTACTACTCGCTTGAAACATCTCATCCCAATCTCCAAAACTGCCAGACTCAATGTGATTATTCAGTTCATCGTCCATATTCACAGGATTATTCGGTCCATCGTCCAAGCATATCAGATTCTGCAGCCATGTACTGCAGCCAGAGCGGGGCTGGCCCATGTGACGAGCAACAGTGACATGGTCCTTGAAACCACCTTTGCTGCATGAAGGGCATTGGAATGACATATTGATGTGCGTGTGAGATTCTGAGTTCAGAAGTAAGTGTAGCACTGTTCAGAATCAATAAATCATATTAGTTGGTTCAAAACACTCATGTCCGACGCACCAATCCATCTAAATATCTCTAGTGATGTACCATCTGTGTCATGTATGTGCCTGCGATACCCCAATAAGTGGCAATCAAGCCGAACTTGTCTGGGTGACCCTGGCAATGGTGGTATCGCTGATTTGTACGATATAGTCGACGCTATTGGGCTAACAGTAGGTGACTGATATCCAAATCTTATAATGTTTGTTAATGTGTGTGCAGACCATTAACGATGTTGACGACTTGGAAGCCAACCTCATCATGGACCTCGCAAGGGCCCAACGCGATATATTTAATGCAGAGAAAACACTTGCTGATTGCATCGTCCGAGAACACGAAGTCATGACCAATCTTTCAAAATACAAGTCCAACATTTCAAAGCGGAAGCTTGACACAGCAGATATAGGACTAGGTCATATGCGCATCACATTCAAAAAACACGGTCTTTCTCACCACTCAGTGCCACACGATTTTCGTGGTAAGTGTGCCTATCATATACACAGCACTACCTAACGCCTTCATATCATAGACTCATTTGCATCCTGCCATCAGCTAACCATCCAGTTGGACTAATGTCCAGTGTCTTCTTTCAAGTTGTATCAAGTAGCTTGTATTTAGCGGCAGTGGTGCTTAGTAGTATAGTAAATATGGATATAAAATGTTGTTCATCGTGATGCTTGCCTTGGTGGATGCTGCGACTTCAAATTTCAATTCTAAGGTAGTACAAGTTGAACCAGTACTAGCATTTGAGGTACTACTAGTGTATAGCTATACTAATAGTAGTATTTTACTGACAAACGCTGTGAGGCTGTGCTCTCTGTGCGATTTTATAATGTGTAGTAGGGCTGTACATCCTGTGAGCTCTGTCGCTCTGTGAGTTACTGTGGGGAACTGTCGAAAAATGTTGATGCCTGGGAGAAGTTTGCTGTGAGCGCTGTGCCTCTGTGGGTTACTGTGGGAACTGTAGAAAATGTTGATGTCTGTGACGAAATTTGTAGTTTACTGATGTATGCTAGATCAGTGGAATGTCGAAGTCCTTGGCAACAGGCTGCATGTAACCACGGCTGGATACTCGCGAAGTCGTCAGATTAACGTGTCAATTAACAAGCTGAGAGTACGCACGAAATTCATCATACGCCAATATGTATGAATACTATGCACTGGTCTAAGGGCATGTCCTTGTTGCAAGCCAACAACTGGACCACTCGGTGCAGTGCTCGTGCAGCTCGCTTGGAATTCATTGTGCCATCCCCGCACAAGTTTTTGTAGAATGCCTCAACTAAGCGCTGCACAGTACTATCGTTGACCTTCCATAATGTCCCAACGATGCTGTTAACCCCAGCAAATTGCAGGCCAGCCGCTAGGTGTATCACTTCATCGGGCGTACTGAAGTCACCCACTGCAGTTTCACAGGCAGAAAGGAATGCAAATTGATGCCAAGAGAGATTCATTTGGGTAATATCGAGGATTGAAAGGGGGTGGTCGCGCATAAGAAAGGCCGACTTGAAGGGTTCATCATATTTTTGTGTCCCATGACACGCAAAATGGAGCCAAGTATTATCTTGCAATGCACGCAGCGCCCTCTGTTTCATTGCATCAATGCTCGTTATCTTGGTGAAGAAAACAGTTGGGGGATGGGGCAAAAGACTCCGCACCAATTCCAGCTCAGGCTCCACAAAATCCAAAGTGGATGAATGACCAGCGGGGAGATTCTGACCAATGGCAGCGAAGGACACCGACGGTGACCTGTCGTGACTTCTGCGAGCCTTCATCAATGCAGTAAGCGATGGCGTGTATGAAGAGATATATTGCTGCAAAAGGGATTCTCCATTTACCCTGTATTCGCCAGCAGCGTGCAATGGCAAGAAATTGAAGAGGGATGTCGGGCACCACCATATTCGGGAACCTCGTGGTGCAAATCCGCCCAGGTTTTCAACCACTGGGCGAACGACATCGCCCCACAACTTCCTCAAAGCTTTTATCAGCGCTGGTTGGTTCCCTCTTGGACCGGCCTCTTTTTCAAGTGCCTCTTGGAGTGCGAGCACCAATTTCAGGAGTTTCTCCAAATTGATAGGGAGTTGAATGCTAGTCAGGGGTTGCTGGTGCGGGATAATAATGGCATTGCAAGAAGACTTGCTTGCAATGAGCATGATGATAAGCCCATCACGAGCTGCATCTTGAAGATCAGAGAATAAGGGAGGAAGGAGGACGCGAGAGAAACCTTCGATCTTCCGGATCTCTTCTACAGCTCTATTCCAGTCCTTCACTAGACGTCTGTACCTGTTTTCTTCTGATTCTACATCGACCCTTGGGTTTGCTTCTGGATAGTTCGCAAGAGGTTTATCAAGGAGGGAGCTAAGGTCTCTAAATTTCTTCATCAGAGCCGCTGCGTGATCGCTGCGTGTCTGGAGGCTGTCAAGAGGCATGTGGAGTCGTGTCATCTGGGTCCAGATGATAGTCCTGCCTTGTTCCAACAACTCAACAGCGCGACACACATCACCACGATGAAGAGCACACGATGCAGCATCCACGGCAAGTGTATCTGGGAAGTCCTCCATAATATTGTGACGAGACGATGCTGAAGCTATCATGGTCATGTAAGCATCCAGAAGTCGCATGGAAGTCGCATAAGCCTCCAGTTCAGTGTCATGTGAATATTGATGAGCACAGTGAACCCAGCGCAGACTGGCTTGCAGGCGAGCCAGCAAACCTGCAGAAACAACATTTGCTGCTGCATTCAGACTGTCAGAGTCTTCGCCCGCACCAGTGCCATCAAGCCCTGAATGATGGAATGATAGATAGATGATAGTGAGTGAAACATGAACATTTACTTGGCGAGGATCATGTTGCGTCAACAGAGTCAATGCACAGTGTAGGTTCTCTCGTGACTCGTCAAGGTCTTCTTTATTACCTCAGCGGTCAAAGCGAGTGGAGAGTTGATGTGCAAGGTCATTTAATGACCCGGACTGAAATGTGTGATCAACTGGGCACAAAGCCGGCACTTCTCTCTGAAGTGCAATAGCCTGATTCAAGTCTTCATTGTTGCCTCGGTGCTCAAAGCGGGTGGAGAGTCAATTCGAAAGAATACCTAATACCTTGAGGCGATCTGTGTGACCGACTGGGCGCAAAGCTAGCCCTTCCCTGTAAAGTGTGATGGCCTGATCCAAGTCTTTGTCATTGCCTCGGTGGTAAAAGTGGGTGGAGAGCCAATTCGCAAGGGAATTTCATGACTTGGACCAATCTGTGTGACCGAGCGGACACAAAGCCAGAGCTTCTCTGTGAAGTGCGATAGCCTGATCCAAGTCTTCATTGTTGCCTCGGTGGTGAAAGCAAGTGGAGAGTTGATTCACAAGATTATTTAATGACCTGGACCGATCTCTGTGACCAACTGGGTGCAAAGCCAGCGCTTCCCTCTGAAGTGCGATAGCCTGATCCAAGTCTTTGTTGTTGCCTCTGTGCTCAAAGCGGATGGAGAGTTGATTTGCAAGGTTACTTAATGACAACGACCGATCTATGTGACTGACCGGGTGCAAAGCCAGTGCTTCTCTGTTAAGTGCGATAGCCTGATCTAAGTCTTTGTTGTTGCCTCAGTGCTCAAAGTGGATGGAGAGTTGAATTGCAAGGTTACTTAATGGCGATGGCCGATTTGTGTGACAAAGCCAGCGCTTCTCTCTGAAGTGCAATAGCCTGATCCAAGTCTTCGTTGTTGCCTCGGTGGTCAAAGCGGGTGAAGAGTTGACCTGCAAGGTTATTTAATGACTCGGACTGATCTGTGTGGCCGACCGGACGCAAAGTCAGTGCTTCTCTGTGAAGTGCGATGGCCTGATCCAAATCAGTGTTGTCGCCTCAGTGGTAAAAGCAGGTGGAGAGATCTCTGGCGAGGTTATTTAATGACCAGGACCAATTTGTGTTACTAAGTGGGTGCAAAGCCAGTGTTTCCCCATGAAATGCAATAGCCTGGTCCAAGTCTTCGTCACTACCTCAATGTTTGAAGCGAGTTTCCAGCATTAAACCCAGATTACCCAGCAATTGCCATCACAAAGGATGCCCAGTATTGTAGTATCCCAGTGTATCATAATGAAGGGATATCATTTCATCTAAGGCATGGGGTTCATCTCTCTGCAAACACCGCTCTGCTCGATGAGCAAGTTGATTCAGCGATAACAGAAGCATGGATGCGGTGGGCCGCTCCTGCTCAAGATCATTTACATCAATGCTTCCAGCAGAATGTAGAGCGGATGTTTCGATTGTAATCAAAGCTGCTCTGTAAATGTGGCTGTCGGCATGGCAGACATCAACAACTTCACTCAGTAACTCTTCAGCCGCATCAGCATCCATCTGACATCCCCGTTTCACGAAGCGAGAGAGTAGAGCAATGGCAAGATGGAGCTGGGTGACGGTTCGGTCCAGATGATCAGTGGGACACAAATTAAGGGCATCTTGAAACAGACTGATAGGAATGTTGAGGTCAAGGTATCTTCTGTCTGCTTGGCAACTAACAGACTTTGTGGTAGCTGGATTGAACAGTGCTGCAGGGCGGTAGGGATGGTTCATGGGGCAGAGATCCGAGGCGCGTTCAAAGTGTTTTATAGATTGGTCAAGATCCCTACTGTTCTGCGTCCTGTGGTATCGTGCAAGAAGACGATATCCGGAATCTGTCCTTAGTGCTAATGCATCCATATCACGGGATGTAAGCTACAAGTTACAAACCCTGAGCATCAGAATGTCAGACTGCATTGATCACTCATGGTAGTCAGGGGGCAAAGAACTGCAGTGTTATTTTTATCAAAAAGTTGCTGCTCCAGTGTTATGAACAGTGAAGTACACGCGGATACAACCTCCTCCTGCTTGGGCTGAAAGATTATGGCTATGATACTCATTAACATCTGTCAGGCATTATTTGTAATAAACCATACTGACGATGCAATTTTTCGCTGTGATCCAGTAATTCTCCGACAGAGATCTCAAATGTACGGAGGGCTTCTCCATGACAGAGCATGCGACCCAACTCAAATGAGGCATAAATGCTGACCCGAACTTTAGAAGATGTTTCGCATGGCCTAGAGTCTTTCTCAACTTGAATACCTGCAAAAAAGACGAGATTAAGGGCAACTTACAGAAGTATGGGCCCGTTCCATTCAACAACAGCCTGATTTGCGTGTACAGGTTTGTTGCTTGTCTGGCATTCAGCACTGCCGGTCTTTATTACCACATGAAAGCCAGTGGGGATGTGTTGGAGGCCAAGAGTGAGATCAGTTGCGCAAATGGCTTGAGGAAAATCATCAATATGAGCTGAGCGAAGGTAAATATCACATACCAGTAATGACAACTTGTTGTACTCCCGTGATATGTGTCTCTTCCGGGCCCTGGGGTTGTCCTGGGTGGCTTGGCTCCTCACCCAAGGCTTGGAGGCTATCAGTGAGCGGGTCTGGCACAGAGTTTGTCAAGAAACGAAACAGCAGAGTAATGACAAGATAAAGTGTTGCCAGAATCGTTCTGGGAATGGATGAAGATAGATGTCACATACTATGAACAGTGACTTGTAGTATTTCACTGATTACAAGGTTTGTCTGTCCTTGGTCCTGGGGGCGTTCTGGGTGGCTCGGCCCCTCTCCAAAAGGTGGGGGATATTCACTGAAATGATCAGGGACGAAGCTTGACATATGGCTGAGGAATAGATTTGAACCAACACTTGAGAGTAAGATGTGTGCTGGAGGTCACGAAAAGTGCAGTACCGAATGGACTATATATAATGGAGGAAACTACAGCATTCATGTGGTATCCACACCTTGCAGCGCTTATGTCAACAGGATAGAAGCGACTCACAGCTATCCATAACCTCATTTACTCAGGGTTAAACTTGTTTAACCAAGTTGAATCAATTCGCGAAAAATTGGCATAGATTTGTACATGCATGCTGCGCCACTGCTGCGGCAACTGCCGCGACCACTGCTGCGATGCTCTAGACTGTCAATTAGTGATGTCATGGCTCAGCTGACAACTTTTGTAAAAAATGGGCATTGTGAGCTGAATAAAATTCCTAAATTCATGAATATATTTATGTATATAGATTGGGCCAAAAGCCAGGAGGCATCTAAGGGCATTTTTTACTGGGATGCATTTTTGCCTTGCTATGAAACAGCTCAGAAAATGGTTCAAAAGCTGAACCATTTTCTGAGCTGTTTCATAGCAAGGCAAAAATGCATCCCAGTAAAAAATGCCCTTAGATGCCTCCTGGCTTTTGGCCCAATCTATATACATAAATATATTCATGAATTTAGGAATTTTATTCAGCTCACAATGCCCATTTTTTACAAAAGTTGTTAGCTGAGCTGTGACATCACTACTGTCAATGGTGACCGGTTGACCGGTGACCGTGAAATACTCCGGTGACCAGTGACCAGTTGACCAGCCAGCCCCTCTTTAAAGCCTCATAGAGGGTCACCAGTCTAGCGGTGCTCCCAAACGGTGGTGGTGGGCAATGCCCGCCAGCAAAGCATGACGCTTCTATAAGCCAAAAACCCCTATCATAGAAGGAATTTTCAAAACTTGTCACGGTTTCGCGTTTGTCACAAACGTGACTGGACGCGTCTTGGTCCAAGATCAAGTTCGATATTTTTTCCCCACCAAGATGTCCTTTTCTAATCTTTTTGGGTCCTCCGCTGTCGACATGGACAGTGAAGAGAAAAAATCAGAACACGTCACGAAGAAAATCAAAATCACCGCCAGTAATGGATGGGAGCACGTCTTTGCAAGAGGTGGAATCAAAACGCGCTTTGCAAAAACTACTACCGCAGATGCGACAGAATTCCTCAAGAACTATCGTCCCCGAGCACAAAAACAGAGTCTCGAAATACTTATATCATTACCTTTGGATATCCTATTCGAGGTGAACCAGGTCCCTTGTCATATGATCATTCGAGATAATCATAATCGCCGCGCCTAGATCTTTGGGAGGCTGCTTCCACTCGACTTACTTCATCTCGCACGCACAACCAAGGCTCTGCGCGCCGTGTTGATGCACCGCTCGTCTACCACCGTGTGGATGGCTGCGCGGTCCAATTTGAAGGGAATGCCTGCTTGTGCTGATGACATGTCAGAGCCTGCGCATGCGAGCCTCGCGTTCGATACACACTGTCACGTAAGTGTTCTAATCATAGCACTCGGATGCATTTGACCCTCTTTACTTAGAATTGTCTCAAACCAAATGTACGCAATGTCGACTGGAACCTCCGAGTCAGGTACTGCCAAAAATGCTTTAAAGAGCAGTAAGCTATATCTCGCTTGATGATAATAAACTTACCGACTGGCGCTTCAGCACAGAGGTTGTTGATGATAAATTTAAAAAAGCATATGGACCGAAATTGCACCATTGCTTGTCATTGAGCATGACGCAGAATCGTTAGTTTTCGGTCCATTTACTGGCGCATGTCCTTACTTGATTTCACCTTCAAGGCAATGACATCCGCTGTCTGATTTCAGACAGGGAATCATTGGTCGACGAGTTGTTAAAGCTCGGGCCAGAAGAAAGATCTGTCTTTCGAGGAACGAAGAGAGATGAAGTGCTCGTTCGAAAGGAGGTATGCCTCCTGTTTTTAAAAGGCTCATTCCTGTTTGTTGAGCGTATGCAGCATGCAATTCTGTGCACAAAATGGACACAGGGTGAACAACAGAGCAGATGGGAAGAGCTCGACCATCTGAGAAGCTTACGCTATGACGCGTAAGTCTTGTGTTCAGTTTATAGCGCTCACTGCTCAACAATTACAGAATCGTGAAGAAGTTGATTGAACTTGGCTGGGAGGAAGATGTCAACAAGCTTCCAGATCAGCATACTGCACGAATCTACAAGCTGACCCATTTTGAAGATCATCCACTTGTCAAGCAGCCAAAGCCCTTGACCGATCGTAGTAAGGCTTTTCATTTGCTTTGAATCGTTCGTGTTCCTTTAACGCTGATTTTGAATAGTCTGGCAAAATATCCAACACAAAATGGTTGAATTCATGAGCCAAATGCGCGAATTCCGCATTCAACAAGAAAGAAAACAGCAGATCAGGGAGCGACAGAGCCTCATCGCAACGATATACAGTGACTGGCAACGGGAGAAAGGGTATCACAAGTATCTCATGCCTACTGCCGCTGATCTTTTTGGGATGCGACAAGTTCGCGATATCGTGGAGTTGCCTGCTCATCTGACCATCACTGTGGAAGATTTTCAGCCCGTTCGCGAGGAGCTATATGAACTAGTCGACACCTGGAAGCGCTGCGCTATTCATGATTTGCGGCCAGATTTGCTATGGCAGCTTGAAATCCACCCCCCGTACTGGCAAGACCGACTCTCTATTCGATGCGAGAAACTTGCTGTTGCTGTTTTTACGTGCAGAGTGTGGCTTTGCGAAGACATTCCTGAGCCTAATGACTCACCTCGGTACATGTACTTCCCGGAGTATCTTCACCATAGGTGCAATCGGATCCGGCGACGATCATGGGATGAACTTCACCCTCCCAACACGTTTTCAATGGGCCAAGGATACCCGGGAAGTACTGTGCAACGAGAGTGGTCCATGGACGATCTCGAATTCGACAAGAAGGCCTCCCAAACCGTGAAGAACATCCTTCATGCATGTGACTTAAACTGGAGAGTGGCAACAGTGTCCGAGCTCGATGATCTGGACCCTAGGCTGGTCTGCCTAAAGTGCAGCTATGGCAACCGCTGTGATGGAGAGAGACCTATGATAGCCCGTTCGTGGCGAGAATCTGTAGGTTGATCTGTGGGCCGAAGTAGGACGGCGTTGACGAAATATAACAGGTCAAGCATTGCGCTAAGAAGCATTGGAGTGACTCCACTGTGAAGTGGGAGAAAATTTCGGACGAGGAGGCTAGAAGTCTTCGCCAAGACCAACAGGAAGCCGCCGCGAGTACCACGACACCTCCGCGCAAAATTTGGCGGTGCACTCATTGCCATGACAAGCCTAAAGAACCGGAGAAAATGACTGTGCAGGGAATGACGGATCATTTGGAGGATCAGTAAGTGATTCACCATGTACATGTATCTCTCTTGACTGATATTGACTCTGCGAAGTCATTCGATAAATCCAATCGACCAAGTTGTGGGAAAAGACTTCGCTGAAGCTTTGGACGTGCCTCCTCTAGCTATTCCTTCTGCAAAACTGAAGCCGAAAGCTGTGGACCCTCCGCCTTTGCAATATCACCCAGTACCACACTGGGAAAGAAGCTTCAGCGATATGTTTTCATGAAGTCGCTATTGCGAACCCAAGTATGCAGATATTGCGATTGAGTTCATGGGTAATTGGTTACCCATCCATACTCCAATAAAAGCTTGAATAATTAATTAGCATCACATACCACGTAGTACGTACTAGAGCAGAGCTTGTGGTTACGATTAAATTTAACGAAATGATTACTAAGCACTCCCTGTAAGTCCGAGTTCGATGAAGCTCGCACTTATCAAGTCATGGCCACATTACAGGCAGCCCCAGTGGACCCGACCTCCATGCAAGATGTTACACCAACATTAGAAGAAAATGGGACGCCTCAACCAGAGGGGGATGAAATTGTTTCCGAGACCCTTTATATCCAAAACCTCAATGAGAAGGTGAAGATCGACGGTGAGCATCGAAATATACTACAGCTTGGTCATAACCGATCTCTCTTCTTTCCATAGTGCTCAAGGCTTCACTTAAAGGCTTGTTCAAGTCGTATGGGGAGGTGCTGGATGTTGTGGCGCACAGCAACCTAAGAATGAGGGGACAAGCATTCGTCTCATTCGCATCCCCAGAGATCGCACAGAAAGCTATGAAGGAAGTCCGCGGCTTCCCTCTCTACTCCAAACCTATGGTATGTATTTCTAGGTTCTAAACTTGTTCTCCGCTCACATGATTGTCTCAGCAAATTACGTTTGCGCGGACGCGATCTGATGCTGTTGTCAAACGATTGGATGCTGCCAACCTTGAACAACACACGTCCAAGAGAGCTGAGCAAAAAAGTGGGTTATTCTTGAAAATGTCTGTTACTCGGAGCTAAGAAGAGTTGAATTGTGCAGGGCGTACGCGATATTCGAACCCCTTGAAGCAGAAATTCAAGGCTAAGCGGATGGCTGCAGAAAGTTCGTGCTACAACTTCATATTTACCAGCTGCACGCTGAATTACATTCGTTGCAGTTGACGGAGCTGCTGCAGCTCCTGCAGCTAGGCGTCCCAACGTCCAGATGCCAGACGAATACTTGCCTCCCAACAAGATCCTTTTCCTTCAAAATCTACCCGAAAGCGTTACCAAGGACCAGCTTATGGCCCTCTTTTCTCAGTATGTAAACCTCCTCCGTGTTGGGAGGCCGTTCTTGACTTCCTCAGGTACCCAAACCTCCACGAGGTTCGGCTTATTCCAACAAAAAAAGATATCGCGTTCGTGGAATACATGGACGAAGGCAGCGCTGGGATTGCCAAAGATGCTCTTCACAACTACAAGCTTGATGGAGAGAATAAGATCAAGGTCTGTGGATACGTTTGTCTTTTAAGAACTACTCACATTTCGTTTCAGATTACATTCGCCCGGAAGTGAACTTGCTTCTTGTATTGTCGTGTTTCGGGATACTGTATCATATTTTAATTGACGTTACTTGAGTCAGAACTCTAGAGTGGTCCCCTGTTGTTGACATGACTGCCTCAAGCCCTCTCAAGCCCCCACTTTGCCAAATGATACCAAGACCAAGATTTCGAAGATCAGCGAATGACTCAGCGTGATTTAAAAATTGTACTCCGGTCCCGGGCCGCGCAAGCGAGCCGAAAGCGCTTTGATGGAATCTTTGCTTGTTTTTCCGCCATCATAATATGCAACTGAGTCTCGGACTGCACTCAGACTACCTATCCGCGTTTGGCCAGGAACTTGAAGGAACACCATAGCAAGGCCTAGAAGACGTTCGCGATGCACTCGTGGAGCAGAAGCTTTGCTGATCTTGATAAACCAATACAAGCTTTACGGCACTTCTAAACTTGATCACCTGGATTGTGTACCTTGGGTTGGCAAGGGTTCGGCATCGCGATTGGAATTCATCAAGACCCTGGTTGATCATTATTCCTCATTCTAAAGTTCGTTCAACTTTGTTCCAGCTTGAATCACGAATCAAAAATGAACCCGAAGACTGTGGTAAGTACGTTCGCCGCGGGGCAGCGTGCGTCAAGATAATCATGGCCTCCTAGGTGTATGAATCATCAGACGACGAGGAATACTCAAACGGCTGGGACGATTTCAAGATGCAAGTGGAAGCTTTAGGTACGCGTTGGCGGCAACCCAAGTCGACGCGAATTCAATTGATCGTTGGAACTCTATAGACCACTCCCAGTCTCCAACTCAACCTTTGGCTGAAGTCCTCGGAGAAAAACTGTCCATTTCGCAGGAGACAACGCCTCGAGCGACTAAGGTGGATACGCGTTCACGAAGTCGTTTGTCGCATGACGACGAGGAGATGCGTGAGATCGATGAAGGTACAGTGTCGAGTTTGCTCAAATGAATATATCATTCACGCCCTCACAGTAGCTCAACGATGTAGGTTATCTCTCCCTAATTCGCACTTTTATTAATTAGTATCATCCAAACCAGTGATAGAATCGGACAGTGATTCTGGGTCAGCACCGTCGACCGAGCAATCTTCGCTGTTCTCGAGTCGCACGACCTCGATATCGTCCGTCGAATCCACGGGCTTGAAGCGTGTACCAAACTGGTCGCCGCCTCCCTCGCCAGCGGTTAAGCGCAAAGTGTCATCTTGTGCACCAGTTGTAAGTCATAAAATGCTCTTCCATTCGACGTGTTTTCACAATGTTGCAGGTGAATCTGCCACAAGTCGGAAAAAATCAAAAGCCCAGTTCCTCCAAGCTCAGTGCCGAATTGAATATCGTCCACATCGCCCACTGCGAGAAGACTCAGGGAGTCCTTGATCGACATAAACTCGCGTGGGGAACGATTTTCGAACTGGCACGAGGCGTCACTCGTGGCATGTGGACATTCCAAGACATGACGGAGCATCGTCTACAAAAACTCGAAGGTTCAAACGCTCAATCTGCCTGGAAAGTCGCTACCGTCATGGCAGACAAAGTGCCATCTGCGACGGGAGCGCCATCAGAACTTTGGTATTAATTTTATTTGTTTTAGAAATTGTGAGTTAAACGTAATTGAAAGGCTCGAATATGATCGTGAGCAACTCGCGATTGTCGAAAACAAAGGTCGCGGTTTAGGAACTATGGGACAGTGGGAAGGAAAAGATCATTGGTACGGAGGGAAGATCCAGCAAGCTGCCCATGTCGTGAAAGCTGGATCGTCTTTTAAATTCGAACTCGAGAAACCAGAAATTCGGAGATCACATCGATTCGCTCGGTTCTTGGGGTCTCGGCGCATCCTTCAAGTCCGCGTGCCAGATAACCTTACCTATGATAAAGTCGGCTCAGCACTTCGGGAATTCGTAATATCAAGTAAATTCGTGTTGTGTGGCCGCGTCTTCGTACCCTTCCATGCTAAGGAAGGGAGCATGTACCTTTTTGAGACGAACGAGAACGCAGATAGGAAGACAAACCTTGGCGATGGCGACAGTCACAGACTGGCACTCTACCAGTTCATTAAATGGCACAATCCTCTGAGTTTAAATTGGCAACAGGTGACTACGGTTTTGTCTGCATTATGCAGCTCTGACGCGCTCCCCGAGTAGCCCATCAGCAAGTGGTCTACACGATGGGCGCTCGGCTTATCAACGTCGGTGCCGACAATTGAGTTCCCTCCAGAAAACATATTCTTCATCAGCGACCAACGTAGCGTTTCCTCTAACTCCTGAACTATGAGGCACTGACTGCTTGGGTATTGTAGATGCTGCGGACTGGGGCAAGGGAAAGCCCCCAGCCGAAAAAATCATGACTGATGGGTGCGGTTATATCAGCGGTGCGGCCTTGACGGCCATCATGCGAGTGATGAAGTATTCGAGTAGACCGACCGCCGTACAAGGACGCATTGCCGGTGCAAAGGGAATGTGGGTTCTGCACCCAGATCCCGCGCATCAAATCGCCGACGGGCAACCGTCAATCTGGATTCGCGATTCACAGAATAAGATCAATCTTGGCTCGCTACACGAGGTCGATAGCGCGCACAGGATTTTCGACCTCCTTGCGCCATCTCGGGTAACCGGGCCAAGCCGTCTGTCGAGCCAGACGCTCGTCAACTTGGCGCATGGTCGTGTTCCCCTGTCTGTTCTGAAGGATCTCATGGCAGATGGGCTTCACGAGGAAGTCCGTCAGCTGACTGAATGGAGTGGACCAGACAAGCATGCTTATGGTATGGCGAGCTGTGGAGCAAGCCGGCCGTGTTGTAACTTCGAGGCTGCGGCGGCGCATTGCTGGCCAGGCACGAGCGCTTGGTCTTGGCCAACTCCGACCCACCGAAGAGCCCGCTGCCGGAATTGATGATGGCGACGATGTCGCAGTGAGCCCATCGCTGGGTAACTCGGTTAATCGAGGTCGCAATCCTTACAGCGGTGAACCGTTAACTCTGCACGAGTCGGTTCTCGAACTCCTGCAGGCCGGTTTTCATCCTCTTAAGCTTGACCGACTTTTTTACAAACTTGAGTACGTGGTGACCCAAGTCCTCGACGACTACATTGAGAAATTCCACATTCCGGTCAAGGAGTCCCTTGAAGCATATATTATACCAGGCGAGTGGCTTCTTCCGTGGTCATTTTTCTCTTAGCTCATCTCGCGGCAGATCCGTATGGGGTCCTCGAGGAGGGGCAGATCCATTTCCGTTCTTCAGAACTCATCACCGACCCCGAAAGCGGAACCCAGATGGATACGGTGACAGGACCTGTCTTGGTGAGTACTTTAGTTCATTGCAATGAACTGTCCTGAGGTGTGGATAAACAGGTGTGGAGGAATCCCACAAGACTGCCCTCCGATGTTCAAAAGGTAAGGAAATCAATACCTCTTCAGATGGCCTTATCAAGCATGGATCAGGTCACTGCCGTCAGCCACCCAAAATTGGCTAATTACTTCGATGTCATCGTGTTCCCTGTGAAAGGGGAGCGCTCATTGGCGAGCTACCTGGGTGGAGGAGGTAGGCACCTGGTTCCATCCTCATTTTCTGGCCATCGCCTGACCTGTTCATTCTGTAGATTATGATGGAGGTCAGTTTGCATCTTGCTTTTTTATCATTTAATAATTGCTTTCAAAGACACGGTCACGGTGGTCTGGTCCAAACGTCTTGTCGAAAACTTCAATACCGCACCGCTGTGTACAGCGCCCGCAGGCTTGAGCGACGACTTTGAAAGAGAAGTTGAACATGTTAAGGATTTTGACCGACGAGTGCTCGAGCTCCCTAAAAAAGAGGCTCGAATCGCGTTGCAGAAGGTCCTCCTTCTTGGACTCGCAGAGACAAAAGTCGGATTATATTCAAAGTTCCATGACCTCGCCGTATATGAGCGCGGCTATGCAAGTGCTGCCGCCATTCGACTGGCATACATGTGAGAGTTTTCAGTCTATTGCTATGGAACTCACCTTAACTCACCTTATGTTATGCGGTGCAGGTTCACTACCTGCCTTGATGCGAGCAAGACGGGGCTGCGGGTCAAAGCTCATATCTTCGAGCAAGATCGCAAATTTTGTGGGAACCGCAAGCCGTATTACATGGTCGCTCTCGAACAGAAGACCGAGGATCAAGCGATATCGAAGCGCAAGGGCTCGAATCCGTACATTCTCGATGCCCTTGTTGATGAGGGCCGTCGTCTCCGCGACGATTTCCTCAAACAATATTCCGTTCTCCGGAGTTCTTCCACCAAGACGGCAGACCACGACCTCACCTCCCCTTACCTTTCTGCGTCTCGTAGGGCAACGCAAGCTTCGCACGCGGATTTTCACATTCTGCAAGACAACTTAAACGCCGTCAAAGTCCATGTCCAGAGAGCATATGGGGAATGGCAAGCCGCTGTTGCTCTCCAGAAGAAGGCTTCGGAAGGGAGGGGGTCTTCGGATCCCAAGTCACAAGCGATCCAAAAATCGGTGCAACACTTTGCGCGGCGGCCAGAGGTTTTGTTTTTTTCTGACGAGGAACTCAAAATTATCATGGCATCCTACGCATACAATCTTAGCGGTGCATTCGGCTTCTCCGTTGCCTTCGCAGAGCTCTGCGCCATCAAGGCACGAGTCCAAGGTGCTGTGCTTTTTGCAGATAGGTTCGCAGAAGTGATGTGTATTCCTAACAATATCCTTCGAGCCCTTTCACAAGCACAGGATGACGTGGACGATTGAAATTTTGCATCTTTGTCGGCCATGATACATCATTACTTCGCCACATAGCCCATACTTTTTTCTCTTTTTTTAAATCCTTGTTCATTGTCCTGTGGGGCGGGCCCTATGGTGGACACTACCTTGATTTGTCGTATAGCACATATTTTCCGTGACCATTTCTTGATTCTATCATCCTTTCAATCCTCTCGATTTACATGTATATGATGGCCACTATCTCTGTACTACGTAACGACAATCTACACGCCCAAATTCTTCCACAGCGATTTCGAGCACTGACGGGCCATTGAAACGCAACGACGGGCATTTGCTGCGAAGCTGAGACTTTCGACATCGATATCTGCATCTCAGGCTAAAAATTTCGACACGGCATTAACCCGCACAAGGTCTATCTTCCAGCGGCGTACAGCAGAGTGTCCTGTGGTTGAGTATGCGCAATTGCAGTGGAAAATCGCCAGTGTCGATGGGCAAATATCTTTAGTGCTTCTCTAAACGAATTGAATCTCCTGTAGTCAATATCCTTTTCATTGGTGACGAATGTAGTAGTTTCTGAACTACTAGTGCCTCGGGCCTCGGACTTGACTGTTGTGTTGCAGATCCGATGGACCATCATCCAGAACTCAAATCAGATAAAGGCATTTCATTGCGATCATCATACATTGCACTACGGTTATCGAGCATCATAAACCGCGATAGGGCCCTGAGGTGCATTTCTATTCGCCGGTAGTGTACTGATGAGCCGCTTACAGGCGATGATCTTCCCCTTGCCGACTACGACAGGTTTAAAAACTACCAGATATCAGTGTCAAAGTGTCAGGCGTGTCACCCGAGGTTTGACTTAGCTTGTGGGAGCAGATTGACACATGATTACAGCGGCCTTTCCCAGTCTGACGTGAGGGGGGTAAATTGAATCCCAGTTGCGCCCGTCAGATAAGTACACTTAGTACGACATGTTCGGTTGATCTCGGACCGGAAGGCGCTGCTGGTTATCCTTCTTCGTGCATACTAGCTGCTAGTATCATTTATGGACTCAGAATGCGGGAGCACGAGGTCCAGAGCCATGAATCACTCACATCGATACGTGGCCTTCGGAGCACTAGCATCTCCACCTATGTGGGACGAATTCGCTGTTAAATCGTCTTGTCGACAGTGGACACAGTTAGCTGACAACACCCCGAGCCTTCCACTAGTACTGTTCGGTCGTAGTTGCAGGAATAACTCTTCTCCCCGCGTGCGATGTTGGCATGTTAACAAGAGTTCAATGTAACATCAAGCGATCGATGACGCGGAGTACACAAGATCCAGAGTGTACAGCACGACTGACTGAACAGAGTATTTGATCTTGCTTCTATCTGGTCTGCCTGTGGGATACTAAGGGCAGCGCTGAGCGCTGAACAATAAATATTGAACGACAGCTTTGTGATAGACTGATATTAGTAGTAATTCAAATTGCCCAGCTAGTGATAGTGGCGCAATCATAGCAGGTGTTTTGATTTGATACGAGTTATTACCAACCACACTACTTAGTACTAGTAGTACCCCACAAGCAGTCAATCACATACCTCTGCATGCACAACTGCCGACAATTTATTTCTATCTTCGATTGATTCGTTATCGCGAGTGTGAACTCAATCAGACGGTGAGTTATGGACTCGGCGCGCCATTGCTATTCTCGGAGACTTCTGAAGTTCTCCAGTTTACTCCTGCTTCTCACTCAATCATGCAGCACGTACGTGAAACATTGTCACAGACAAACCGCGGCACAGTAGCTGACCCAGTTTCATAGCTTCAAGGAAGGACTGGAGTGTCATCAACTCGTGTACAAAAATTGTTGACTTCGTCAGACTCAAGCGCTAGTCGGACTCGCGGTTATATTTGGGATGTCACGATGCGATCTTCTCGTCGAAACACTCGGATGTGAAGCTACGGTGTGCAAATATATCCAGGGGCTTTTCGCTGTCATTGCAAACATCGCATTACCGTGACGCGGGAAGTTAGTTCTCTAATCAGGTGTATCGTGCCTATGCAAGAAATTGATAATCGAAATATATCCTATGGGGTCCATTCCTCCCAGGACGGAGCATGGCAAGAATCTGTCCTGTGTATGTATGTATGTAACAACCTCTTTTTAACGCCTTGGGCTTCTTATAAGCTATATCGCGGGATTGGCCAGTTCAGGCGTTTTTCGCCGGTTCTCCCACTGCCCCACTCGTTATCTTTGCGATGAGTATTGGTCTAATTTACGGAGCCATGTTGGTCGGTGGCTTGCTTGCCTTTGGGAGAGTGATCAACCTTGATGCCAAAATATGACGTTTGTCTGACGGAACTCCTCACAGCTTGTCAGGTTGTGTTAACATGCAATTCATCGTGTATTGCCGGGTCTACTATTTCCGCGAGAGTTGGCGTACTAAGTCATTGGTACGGAATTTTTTCTTTCAAGTCTGTATCCTTTTGATCATCTTACAAAGGTCATTGTGATATGGTACGTTCCTGTGTCCTGATGTATGCTAGACGAATGTCAATGGAATTCAGGCTGCTTGACTTGTCTCATTCCGCACTTGTTGCAGTCGCCCTTTGGGATTCCATCATTGCGACCTATGGTGATCTCAGTAAAGTTGACACAATCCCCTGGTGCGCGTGATGTCATTGTTTACGATCAGCTGGAAAAATTGATCGACCATCAGGTGTATTGGTGTGAGCAATCACGTTTTAGACGTTTTGTCCTGGCATTAATGCGGCTCCATGTAGCCTACGATCGAGCTTACTGTGCGTTCTCACACGTATGGAGCCCCATAATGCTCACTGGAGCATTCACCAGGCTTTGATTACCTTCCTCGTTCAAAGGTTGGCTATACCATATGAAGGAATATGGTTCTGACTCGAACTTCAGCTTCTTTGCGTACCGAATCTATAGACGTTTCGTACATTTCTTTGGTTTTGCGTTTCACGCACTGATGTCGCTATGAAGTGCAAAATAAGAAGCTCGCTGTAGCGATTCCGATTGTAGGTTTCATGTTTGCGGTTTTGCTACTTGAATGATGAAATTTCCGTTTGTAGGTTGCGCTCTCTTTTACTCGTTTAAGTGGGTGCGCTTTGTCAATGCAATAATGTGAACTTATTCTGATTCTCACTTCAGTCATGGCTAGCAGTAAGTTATGAAGTACCGCACATGTGGTTCTTCTAAATCATGATCTCTAAACTTTACCAGTCACAAATAGCGAGATGTGAGCAGTGTTTGAAACAGGAATAATAGCCACTGAAGCATATTTTCTGCAGGCTCAAATTGAAATCATACGATACATTCTTTCAACGTAATTTCTCATCTGCAGGTGGTGGGCAGCTTCGCAGTATTGATATTCCGATAGGATTTTCTTGGGTCTTCACTATTGGCCTTTTACTTTCAGTACTCGTGGATATCATGATTACAACTTTTCTGTGCTACTTCCTTCGCAAAAATCGACCAAAGTTTACAGAGTAAGTCATTATATGACCTTACTGTGTAGCTGGCGTTCACTCAGCTTATAGCACTGTGCGTATCATCGACACCCTGACATTCTGGACAATTCAGAATGGCTTGATGACAAGGTATGTCATCTAAGTGCAGGCCATAAACCATATCCTGATGCCACCTTAGTGCTGCAGCTACCGCAACATTGCTTTGCGTGAGCATCCCTAATGTTTGTTGAGTTCCGATCACTCAAATACCACAGTGGAAGATCATGCCTTCGAACCGCATATTCCTAGGTCTGCACTTTGTTGTAGCAAAATGTAAGCCATCTCAAATTTCAAATTATCGTGAACATATCTGAACTGGATATTGTTGGAGTAGTATATGCAAATTCCCTTTTAGCTACGTGAGTCACATGTTTGATGCGGTATTTGCGGGCTGCAGTTTAATCTGGTGCTATAGCCTCAATGCTAGAAAGGAAATATTGAATGGAAAGCAATACACTCCTACAAACAATCAGCCTATGTCAATCGTCTTTAGGGAGCATGGACCTGATTCTTCGATAACGCAACAGGGATCGGTAAGTATCATGGCCCGTCACGGGCGAATGATATATTACATCTTACACAACCACAGCTGCGAGTGGACACTCCCCAACCGAAAGCAGTGCACCAACGGGGGACATTGGTGTGTAACTTTGCTACGTATTCTAAATACGACCTTTCTGACTGTCACAGATGCAATTGAATGTTGAACAGATCGTGGAGTCCAAGGATGATGATTATAAGGAAGTGGGTATGACAGACTGCGACGCGAACGATAGCCCAGTCTGATGTCCTGTAGTTCGACCAAAGCACTGATGACACCCTCATGATCATTCATGGCATGTATCTGATATTAACCATGCTATCTTACCTTAACATGTGTCCCATATATTCTCATCATATACCCACCAATGTTAACCTGGAAGTTACTACGTATTCTTTCATCCTCAAGGACTTCAACCTGATTTTCCACGTCATGCAAACCCTCAGATTTCAAAAACCATTGACGTTAACTACATATAATAATCAGTGTGTATCATTTATAGGCTGCCGTCTTCTATATGAGACACGCGCAGATAGATTCGGTACGATCCCCTCCCCAAATATGAAGTTTGGCGGACGCGATGACCATTCATCGCCAAATCTTATGTCGTAGGTAGATATCATGTACGCAAACATGACTTTCAGTTGGTAAGTGAGTAAGAAACGCCCAGGACTGAATATAACAATCGCGATTTAAGTGTCAAAAGCTCAAGAGTCGATGGAGATCTTTCACTTACCACAAATGTTTGCCATAACCAAAAAACAACCACTGGGGTGTGATAGTGGTCATGATGTGTTCTGGATTGTCCGAAAACCTGAAAGGTCTGAATTCGTCGGGGGCCTCATATGTTGTGCTGTCACGGTGAAATGGTGGCAAAGACACTGCCACGATACAATCCTTGGGGAGGAACGTGCCATCGGAGAGCGAGAAATCACGCATCGCCTGCCTGAAGAATCCCACTTGGCAAATAGTTTATAGCTTAGTTGCAGGTAGGTTTAGATGAAAAACGCACAGGATGATACACCATTGATCCTGGCGCTTTCCCTCAGGAAACTGTCTATCTTGCTCATCTTTGCGACGGATTGTATATTCCAGCCATCGCGCTGTACGATGGGGTCAACTTCATCCCGCAATGCCTGCACAACCTCAGGGTTTGTGGCTAAATGATATAGGGCGTGGGTAAAGGTCTACAGACAAGTTAATGACCGTCGGGCTTTGAAGGATTTCTTACATTTGATGGCGTCTGGGGTGTGCTGTCAGATAAACTATTAGGAAAGGTGTCAACACATACAGATGAAACTGCGATGGTGAAACCAAGCAGGCGGGTCGTAAGGTTTCTCAACAAACCATCTTCACCTGCAGATCGCCTTACGAGTCGTGCGAGGAAGTCCATCTGCGGGAAACGCAATCAGCGAATCGGTGTGCAGCACCAATTTTCATACCTTCTGCTGGTTTGGAACAGAATATTCGTCCACTTCGCTCATGCAAGCCTCCACTGTAGGACCCAATAACATAGTTGCACGATCAACATTTGCCTCGAGGCTGCTAGCCATTCTCACAAAGAATCTGAATTTGTTCTGAGTTTTCATTTTCATTTGTGTCTTTGTGTGACCTACGGGAATGTCCATGATGGCACAAGACGTCTGATCACGCCCGATATCGCCACATCCTTGTAAATCTTGGCCACTAAGGAACACCACTCGGAGTTGCGGCCTGCAGAACATAGTGGGAATCTCGAACAGGACAGACCGTAGCACATACATAGAGGATAGCCAACAAAGAATCGTTGCCACGTCTGCACCATTATTCGATTTACGGTGCCCAAAGCAGGGATAGAGGTCCATTCTGCTTGATGTTATTCATCGCTTTGTCAACTGTAGACCTGCATCCTCACCGTCACTCTCATTTCCTAAAACGTTCTCGAGAGACGTGAACAACTCGTCTTGAACTTCGTCGCCAATTTTGGTTGCATTTCTAGCAATATGACTCTTGAGTAGTTCAGCAAGAAGATCATGATCTGGACTGCCGACGTTAATCTCTAATGTATCGTCAACACCCATGATCTCAAGAGCTGTGTCAATAGTTCTTAGCTGAAGAGACGACAAGGGTCTCACATCTTTCATAGCCTCACGAAACGAAAGGTCTTCTTCCGCAGCATTCGCAACTTCCAACATGTGCTGCGGATCACTGAAAACCACCGTCCAGCGCAGCATAGTTGCGACCTTAAACGGTCTACTACCATACTAGTATTGTGCGTCATTTGCAAGTCGAGATGGATGAGAAACAAATATACCTTTTCGTAGCCCTCCTTGAGGACACCTGGTGCGTCTACAAGAAATCTTAATGCGCCTACGTAAAAGTTACTGAAACAACGAGACGGGCCGAAGGAGCAGCCAATAGTCGGGAAATCATCTAACTGCACGGACAATATCAGCTTGATGACTCCAGTAAAATATAGGATTGCCTGCGTTTGGGGCCCTGCGTCTTTTGGAAAAGAACACCAGAACAGGGATGACTCCCGAAGTCAGTAGAAGGATGATTCTGGGTGAGTGCCACATGAGGGGAGTTTGCGACTCATCAGTCATCCAAGGTTTAAGAATAACATTTATTGTATGGGATCAATAACCTGGTGGAAACCATTGTCGTAAGGGAGATAGCTTTGATCTCCTTTGGAAAGGGAAGAGCTTCAAATGACCATCAGATAAGTATAGGACGCGAACAGACTTTCCTTCATTTTGATGGGCGCGTTTCACTGTCTTGGATACGAGCCGGTTCCTAAAGTTATTAGTAATTACGGCAAGACTTATCTATCAGATGATATCACCACATGATAATGTAGTTTCAAAACTTGTGGCTGGAGACGCAAGAGCAGGTACTGATAATGCGGTATGCACTATGAAGGATGTGTTTCGCAGAATTCTTCAGCACTCTGCCGAGGGGGGGTTCTAGACGTTCCGAGTTAATATACCCTAAAGCGTTTCATTGAATCTTCCCGCATCAATGCGTGGAGCAGAGTTGGGAACGATCGATTCTGAGCATAATCATCGAACGTTGACCTAGTCCTAGTATGATGTGGACTTCGAATTCCTGTAGTCCATACACGGATCTCTGGGTAGACCGGCTTGCACCTTCAATTTCTCACAATAGCATCGTAACGGCGCTCGGCCGTGCCAGTCCCCGACAACAGAAGGGTGTCTTGCGAAAACATGGGGCACCGTGGACCGCCTGCGGTAGATAAATAATTGCTGTCAATCAAGTCGTAAGTATGAGTCAACGGGAAGAATGGGGAGAACGCTCACCTCAAAGTTTCGCAACGACACGGCGCCCGATAATTAATAAGGGAAATGATTTCCACGCATGGACGGCATCGAGACCCTCATCCACTGGCACTAAAATCGGTGTCGGAGATCCTTGGCAACATACTATCTACTTACCTATTGGTATCAGAGACCGATTATGCTCCACCAGTGACCACTGTTTGACGCTCGCTACTCGAATGATTTGTTGTATGCCTGCAATCACTAAAGCTGTGCCATGCGGGCCCGAGATCTACGATGATGGAAAGCAAGCGGGCAGCAGGGCCTGTAAAACAGACATTCTTGGTGCCACCATTCTGCAGAATCTGCACACGATGAACATCAAATATTGGGTCGTTGTCCCGATGGCCGTGTACAATTTAGGTGACTCATTTCCCTTACGTCTGTTATCAATTTGAAAGATAACGCCATGAGGCTGCTACTCGCCCCAACCTGCGATTGTAAGCAGACCATCACTTTGCAAGTTGTACATGCGCTTCCGTGAATAGCACATGATCGAGTCAAGCATCGACAAACACATACTATAGATCAGATACATATGAAACAAGTACGATACAGTAGGTAGGTGTCCATCATAGGGCAAGGCAAGGCCCCAATTAACGGACAATAAACAATCGAAATTGGGTGTACAGTTGAAATGGTCATAATGCATAGCGATGGGACCGCCAAAATGTTATGCATTATGAGGAATATGCAAGATGATATTTGTCACATAAATGTGACACGTGTGACCTCCGCCAAAAGTGTGACAGAAAGTTATCAATGGTTTCTACACATGTACATGATTAAAACGAGAAGAATTGTTCTAGACATGTTTGTTTGGCGTTATCATAGCAGTTCTTCGCATCGTAGGTTAGTGCGAAACTTTTGAAGTTGTGAAGATAAATCAAGTGAAAATTGAGGATCACCTATGATATTGCATACATGCGACTTCGAGCTGTTGGCACAAATCAAGGACTGATTGTTGCGTGTGACTGATCTGGGCCCACTTCATTGTCGTTGTCATTGTCATCATCAGAATCAACTTCGACAACTTCACCATTTGCAACAGCATTCACTGACTGTAGAATGAGCTGAAGTTCGAGGATTGTCCTTGATGATTTTCTGCCGCTTTGCAGGCTGGTTGTAGACAGCGGGCTTGTCACGAGGTTTGCACTTTAAGCTTTAACTTTAGAGACATTTTCATGTAGTATGGTACTGTTTCAATTGCTCGCTGGCTTCTATACATAGTCAAAAGAGACAATACCACTGAAGCACGACAATAAATTTATGACATTTTATGTCCCACCCTATCAAATCAATACTCATAATGCATATTGGGTATACAAACATTATGCATTATGCATTATGTGTCCAATTACTTGGGAACAACGTCAGGATCCACAAAAGTCGATGCATTATGAGATTTATGCATTGTTACCATATGCATTATGACCATTTCAACTGTACATATTGTGGAGATATACAGTCTCAAAATTTTGGAATTTCGAAGTCCTTGGCAACAGGCTGCACGTAACCACGGCTGGATGCTACATGTGAAGTCGTCAGATCAACATGTTAATCAACAAGCTGGAGTATGCACAAAATTGTTCATATGCCAATATGCATGAACACTATGCGCTGGTCCAAGGGCATGTCCTTGTTGTGAGCCAATGAGTGGACCGCTTTGTGCTGCATTGGTGCTGCCAGTGGTCCAGTTTGGTCCGGTTCAGAGGGTCCTTGACGAGAACTGAGAACTGAACCATGGTCCGGTTCTACAAAATTGTCAAACCCAGAACCGGACCATTGAGAACTGTTCTCAATGGTCCGGTTCGGTTTTTTTCTGGTCTGAACGCAAACTGAACCATAAATTTTTGAAGTGCATGAATGGAGTCTCAGTGGTCTGACAAAGGAAAAATGCATATGGATGCACCTTTGTGATCTGATATATGCAGCTGACAACAAGGTGTTCAGGTGCAAATAAGAGCCTCCCGCATCAAGGAAAACACTTTTAGCATGGAGTGCGAGGTAATTTCATTTCATGCCAAGCCTCACTCGCTCGCTGACCACACCACCTCCCAACAGCTCCTACAAATCCATCAATATCATGCACCCAGTCACAGGTGAGCACACCAGCACTGCTCATTCTTGCGCACATCAAGTACATCCATGTGTGCAAAGACATGCTCACACAGAGAGGTGTCATTGACCTGACAAAGTTCAAGCCTGTTGTGCGTGTGGGTGATATCCTGAGTCATATGCACGCATTGGAGATGCATTCAGGATCGCCTCTCCAACATGGGCGCAGGACAAGGCAAAGATACAGGAAGCATTGGACGAAGGTGAAGATACAAGAGGCGTTGGTGACTTTGTCATTGCTATGACATAGAATGAAGGAGGCCAGGTTGCTGTTTCTTTAGTAACATATACCATAGATTATAAGACATGCATAATAGATGAGTAGCATCGTTTTGTGTGCTTGCATGAGAAAAAGGACGTTCCTGCTAGCCACTTTTCAACATTTGTCCCTTCTATCACTTTTAGACTTTGCATCCTCTCAGCTACTGCAAATGCAACAGCAGACTTTCTGACACCAAGACTGAGGGAGGACAAGAGTGGCTGCAGACTGAGGGAGAATGACACTGGCTGCAGACTGAGAGAGCATGACACTGGTTGCAGACTGAGAGAGGACGAGACTGGCTGTAGACCGAGGAAGGGGACAACTGGCCAGAGACTGAGGGAGGACAAAACTGGCTCCAGACTGAGGGAGGACAAGATTGGCTCCAGGCCGAGGGAGGATGAGACTGGCTCCAGACCTGGAGAGAACACAACTGGGCTGCAGACCAAGGGACGATGAGAGCGGTGGCTGCAGACCGAGGGAGGACAAGATTGGCTCCAGACCTGGAGAGGACAAGAGTGGCTCCAGACCCAGGAAAGCACCCTTGACAGCAACCTTGGACAGCTTCGCCAAAATTCCTTGAAGGACTGTCGAAGAGGTCAGAGAGCATGTGAGAGATGAGAAATGAAAGTACTGACATTGATTGTCACTCATTGACAAACATTGTGATATGCGGGATACCAAAAAAGTCAGTACTTACCTTCAAAAAGGCTAAAAGCAGCCTGACCAGCTGAAAGTGCAAATCCTGAAGGTCAGTCTGACATTGAGACAAATGATGTCGAAGTCAAAATTTAGAAGGGTTCGGACTGGTTTGGGAAGGCTGAACCAGAATGGAACCATTTGGGATGACCTAGAACTGAGAACTGTTTTCCGGTCTGGTTCAAATCATGGTTCAGGACCGGACCATGGCAGCACTACACATGATGCGGCATCCATGGCAAGTGAAGTTGGTACTTCCTTCATGATATCATGATGAACTAGTAAACCTCTCATGGACATGTAAGTGTCTGGAAGTCGTATAGAAGTTGCATGAGCACCATGTGAAAAGTTCCTCATGATATTGTGACGAGATGATACTGAAGCTGTTGTGAATGTGTAAGCATCCAGAAGTTGTATAGCAGTTGCATGAGCCTCCAGATCGGTATTGTGTGAATGTTGACGAGCATGGCAAACCCAGCGCAGACTGGCTCGCAGGTGATGCAGCAAACCTGCAGAGACAACATTTGCTGCTGCGTTGAGCTGATGCATGGCCATATTCAGACTGTCAGTATCTTTGCCCGTGCTGGTGTCATTAAGCCCTGAATGATGGAATGATAGATAGACCTCAGCTAGCGACCCATGGACTACTAATTGACGAGGATCATGTTGCGTCAACAGAGTCAATGGATAGCATAGATTCTCTCATGACTCGTTGAGGTCTTCTATATTGCCTCGGTGCTCAAAGTGGGAGGAGAGTTGATTTGTGAGGTCATTTAATGACTTGGGCCGATCTACATGACTGACTGGGAACAAAGCCAGTGCTTCCCTGTGAAGTGCAATAGCCTGATACAAGTCTTCATCATTGCCTTGGTGCTGAAAGTGGGAGGAGAGTTGATTCACAAGGTTATCTAATGTCTTGGGCCGACCTATGTGACAGGGCAGGTGCAAAGCCAGCGCTTCCCTGTGAAGTGCAATAGCCTGATCCAAGTCTTCGATGTTGCCTCATTGCTGGAAAGCGGGAGGAGAGTTGATTTGTGAGGTTATCTAATGACTTGGGCTGATCTATGTGACTGAGCGGGCACAAAGCCAGCGCTTCCCTGTGAAGTGCAATAGCCTGATCCAAGTCTTCGTCATTGCCTCATTGCTGAAAGCAGGAGGAGAGTTGATTCATGAGGTTATCTAATGTCTTGGGCCGACCTATGTGACTGGGCGGGGTGCAAAGCCAGCGCTTCCCTGTGAAGTGCAATAGCCTGATCCAAGTCTGCATCATTGCCTTGGTGCTGAAAGCGGGAGGAGAGTTGATTCGCAAGGTTATTTAATGGCTTGGGAGGGTTTACTTAAAAATGTCCCCTTCTTGTTTTCTCTCTGTAAGTTTGCTTTGAGGCCTTTGTCAATTGAATAGGTTTATTTCACCCTATGAAAGTTTGCCTCAGTGTGAAGTAGTTCTTCTAGCTTGTGTCTCCCTTCCTGTGAAAGAGAGAGGTTATTTGAATGTGTGAAGTTTAGTTTAAGTTTAGTAGGTTAGTTTGTTATATAGTCAACCCCTGTAAAGGTAGTATATAACTCAGATAGATGTTTCTTAGTCTTACTTCAAGGCACTAGTTTGCCTGCACTTTATTTCTTAGGTAATCTCACTTGATTTGAGAACAGGGTTTAAAGTGGGAAGTCTAGATTGACAGTGGCAAAATGGGCTCCTCTTATACCTTTTTGGAGGCCATCTTACTAAGCATGATTCAGCACATGGATTGGTAAGAACATTTTTACAAATCAATCCTTTTGGTGTGTTGAGTCAGCTTGTTTACTAACTAGCTTATTAATACAATGTAATATTACAAAGAAAGATGAATAAAAAACATGAGTCATCCCATGGAATTGGTAAGAACATGCTTACAAACCAATCTTTTGAATGAGCTGAATCAGCCTTCTTACTAAGTAGCTTATAAATACACTTGCAAGTCTTACAAAGCATGACTCATCATGACAAAAACATGATGAGTCAAGTTCAATCTTTACAAATCAGATTATTAACCAGTCACATGACAAGCTTACAAACATGCTTTGTGGCTGGAGAGCAAGTCTGATGGTTAAATATGCCTAGAAAAAATGGAAAGAGATAGAATCCCATATGGAACAAAATAGAAATACATGGAAAAAATGGAAGTGAAGTTTTGAAAGTGAAAATACTAGCTAATAACTAAGGAGAAAATGATGGGGTAACTTGGTGATAGGATACAGTCTGGTGTATTATACCTTTCTTATTACTCCTGCTATGTATATGTCATGGTATGAGTCACATACCATGCATGACACCGTGAGGTTATTTAATGACTTAGGCTGATCTATGTGACCGACTGGGAACAAAGCCAGCGCTTCCCTGTGAAGTGCGATGGCCTGATCCAAGTCTTTGTTGTTCCCTCTGTACTCAAAGCGGGAGGAGAGTTCAGCCGTGAGGTTACTTAATGATGACGACCGATCTGTGTGACTGACCAGATGTAAAGCAAGCGCTTCCCTGTGAAGTGCGATAGCCTGATCCAAGTCTTCATCATTGCCTCAGTGCTGAAAGCGGGAGGAAAGTTGAGTTGCGAGGTTATTTAATGATTTGGACCGATGTGTGTGACTGACCAGGAACAAAGCCAGTGTTTCCCTCTGAAGTGTGATAGCCTGGTCCAAGTCTTCCTCATTGCCTCGATGTTCGAAGCAAGTTTGCAGCATTAAACTCAGACTACATAGCAATTGCCCTCGGCAGGGATGTGTAGTGTTGTAGTTTCCCAGTGCATCATAATGAAGGGATATCACTTCATCTAAGCCATGGGGTCATCTCTGTTTGAATACCACTCTGCTAGAAAAACAAGTTGACTTGGCGATGGCCGTGACGGCATGGATGTGGTGTTTGACGAAGTGAAGAAGCTTGGACTAGAAACGAGGAAGAGAACACTATGTATCATTAGCACTAAGTAGGGGAGTCGTAGTAAGTAGCTCACCTCGATCTCAGTTTGAAAGACTGAGGGAAAGGAATACTATGGGCACTGAATATTAAAGGATCATTGAAATGGAGAACAGGCCATCAGCAAACTACAATCATTGACCTTGTACAGCTCCTACAGGGTGCTACAGCACTACAGCTTGGTCTGTCCTGTGCAGGGCTGTGCATTCTGTACAGTGCTGTACTATTGGTTACCACACCTTCAGTCACCC
Organism: Suillus subluteus; assembly: GCA_016647755.1. Taxonomy (NCBI): domain Eukaryota; kingdom Fungi; phylum Basidiomycota; class Agaricomycetes; order Boletales; family Suillaceae; genus Suillus; species Suillus subluteus. The sequence goes on from JABBWI010000443.1 coordinate 44,991, forward strand.
ACTGGTTCAGACACTTTTCAATATCTCACTCAACTCTGCTTCAAATTATATTTTGTTCAAGCACATATCATTGTACACTCATAATACACTATTGTGAAGTTGAATCTTCAAATTTGGTCAAGAAATGATTGAGATCTTTGTTGAGGTGTGACAGAGCCAAAAATCACGTCTGCCTGTCACCAAGCCGAGTCTGCTGTAGCAGTATTTTATTCCTGCCGAACCACTCACTACTACCATGGTATATGCAATCGGCAGCCCCCAGAAGTCGGCAGTCACGCAAATGTCACAGTAAGTCACGACATGTCACTGAGACAATTTCAAAGTCAGCTTGGCAGTCAAGCAGGAGTGCAAGGAAGTGAGTTAGTATTCGGCGTGAGCAAGCAAGTATAGTATATACTAGTAGAATCTAAGTATGAGGGTGACCATGATTAGTGCCATAGTTGTAGAATTGAGGGGGATGTGTAGGGAGACTGTGTGTGTTGTAAGGATGCTGAGGTTGTCTATCTAAGTTTGATGATGATGAATGGGACCGCCGGATGAATTATTATGTTGCATTGTAGAGTAAGATGGTGCGCGGAGAGCTGGATTAGCATAGAATTGATGAAAATATGGCTGGTTAGTAAAGTGTGGAGGATAATATGGATTAAGAAATGTGCACTGGCAGGTGGGGTGAAAAAATGAGTACCAGAAGTGTTGGATGAGGTAGCATCATTGTCTTGCGAGGGCGCCACTACTAGCCTGTCCTGTCGATGACGCAGTGGCTAAATTCTTATTCTTCGAACATGTTTTTCCTGTCTGGAAGAGTGCAGCAAAACGTGGATTGTCAGCAAAGTGCTGATTTGCGGCATCAGCAAGAAACTCTTTGATTCAGATAACAATTGCTGACTCTCATGGGCATGCTGACGAGACTTATGCACTCCCAGGCGCCGATCACTCAGTGTCTGATGGGATACCTAGACCAGGTGAGTAAATAATCACATGACAAATCATGACTTACATTTTGCTCCTTTGCTGCAGCTGCAACAAATCAATATAGCCCATTTGCAATTCCCTGAATTGCAGCTTGAATGTGTGACTCATATGTAGGGTCCAACAAAGCTCGTAGTTTTCCTCATCTACTGCTGATAGACTTGCGAATGCAGACCAGCCCCATGATGAGCAGCACAGCACCAGTCGGCACTGGTGTGTGCAGTATTGAAACTCCATCATGGCATATATCGGCAGGTGACATTTCTGCATGACTTCAGCACTTTCAGCTATCTCATTCAATTCTGCTTCAAATGTATTTGTTTGACCTCGTATTGAGTTGTGTTAGAGAGAGAATGATGTCTATGTAAAGAATTTTGTGTTTAGGTAGCTGGAAACATGAGTTTTGTGAAAGTGCTGACTTCTGGGGCTGCCAAATCTGCACAATAGATGCTTGTGTGATTGCACTAAGCGCTGAGAGGCTACAAGATCACCAGCATTAGCAGGAGAGCATGTGCCAATGAAGTTGTCAATGTCAAGTGTGAAAGCGGTGGCCACTCCAAGTCAATGATCTGATCAACATTTGAGGTGAGACAACCTGACCTACATAGGCTACATTTAACATCCCGACTGCAGATGCTTACACGCACACTCTTTAACATCATTTCAAAGTTCTGCCTCGTCAATTGCCTTTGAGGAGAGCGAGTTGCTCCACATCGTAAGCATAGCATCCTTGCAAACAATATAGACCTTCTGAGGTGGGAGGTTGTTGCTCTCAAGGTTGGTTTGCACATTCTGGCGCATTTTGTCAATGAATCTCCTCTGTTCTTCAGATTTGATTTGCCAAAAACGATCACATGTAAGCTTGTTGTCAATGTCTGAAGGGTTGAACCCTCCTGGCATTTTATCGCATGCCATGTTGTTGATGTGCTGGTCCGACTTGGAGCAAACGATGAATGCCTCACATTCTTGAACTGCTTGCATGTGTGGAGGATGGCAAGGTCGGACTCCGAGAAACAATTGTCGAATAGCATGATGATGCAGTCGAAGATATAGAGGCCCAAGTTATTGAAGTACTGCCAGTCAGGCATATTTGGAGTACCTGCACCGGGATATCATACCAAATGATCCAGGAGTTTGGGCACGGATCAGGGTATCTTGTGGCCTCATCAGTACATTCGATAATCTCCGTATGAGCAACGATGGAGTCATCCAAGTCATGATTGTTAGACAGGCCACAGACGGCATTGATAAAGGATGACTTCCCACATCCTGAAGTGCCAACAACCACAAGGTGGAAGAAGCCCGGGCTGTAATGATACTCGGCCTTCATCCAAACAACATCCTTGTGTGGAGGGTGGCACTCAGGGCGAACACCTTCAAACCATCGATGTTCAACCTCATGTCTTGCTTCTGCAGCTTCAGCTGCTGCTCGTTTGTATTCTTCCTGATGTGTTTGTGTGATTCCTGCTGCTTCCGCTGCAGTGCGGCTGACCCTTTCTGCTTCTTCCTCTGCTGCACGTCTGGCTCTTTGGTGTTCTGCTGCTTCTTCTGCAGAATGCCTGGCTCTTCCCTCTGCGTCCTCTGCAGCACACCTTAATCATTCTGCCCTTTCCTCAGCAGCATGCCTGTCTGTTTCTGCTGCATCTGCTTTCTTCATTGCCTCATTCAGACTTTCTTGCATTTCTTGAAGCTTCTGGTCTGCTTGCTCTAGCTGTAATCTATTGCTTTCATTGTCCTCGCCGCCAAACAACCAGTTTACAAAAGTCTCTACTGCGTGGAAGGAGCCCATGTAGCGCCAACAAAGGGGGTTGAGGGAACTTGACGCTGAGAAGAGTTAGGTGATAACGTGTTCCTCATGTGTGTTAACCTAGACTGAGATTAACCGACTGTGGACTGGGAAGCTTCAGGCTTTGCTCACCTCAATGGATGCAGTACCAGTATTGTGAACACAACGTCTAGGTGATCGGAACTTTGTAGGGCAGACAACAAACAACAATTCAATGACTGACAAGGTACTGACATACTAAGCCCACTGCACACTGGTTCCTGATAACCTGTTATCATTCAGATCTTTCTCAGTTCCTTCAACAACTTCACACCCTGAGCAAACAAAGTCTGGATGCCCTCACATCATTTACAATGAAAAGACCCCAGCAGCCACATCACTGAGCAGTATATATTATATGATTCTGAACTCCCCACTGCCAACACACTGGCTCCCACCCTCCATCAATCATGATCAATGAATACAATTATATGATGGATAGTCTTATACAAGGGCGCGTATCCAGCTACCATAAAATAAAGCACGCCTCGAGTTCTGGAGCAGGACGAGAGCGGTGGAAGTTACGGAAGAATGGAATTTGGTAAGATGAAATGCATATGCAATAAAATGAGGGAGCTTTACTTGTGTGTTAGAAGGGGGGTACTTTGGACAAGCAAAAAAATGGGTAATGAAGAGCACACAGCTGTGAAGCCTGCTCATGGCCGTAAAATGGGTCAGAGTGTCTTGTTGTAGGTTGAGTAGACTGAGGTTTGGGTGGTGCCTAGGCTATCATCATCTGGCACACAGTGCACCATCGAGAGTACTGAACTGTGAGATGGCAACATCGGGGAAGTGGAGTGGAATGAGTTGAGCAGTGATATGATTGTGTATGGTATGCTGCAGCTACAGATACGGCTCTGGTACTCCTCTTTTTTTTTTTGATCATTGTTTATTGTCCGTTGGGGCCATGCCCTATGGTAA
>JABBWI010000444.1:0-48640 GCA_016647755.1 Suillus subluteus
GATCATGCGACGCGTTGGCACAGCGTGGAACCAAGTCAAATGAAGTTTTCAAGTGGAGTAATGCCCTGTGAATGATAATCCGACTCGGGTAAATAACAACTCTTGCGAAAGAGGGACATCCAAACCACCAGTCCCTTCTCATACCCAACCAACATCACTCGTCAAACGCACCCATAGCCCGCACACCCTCCACCAATCGTCTATACTCCCTCAACAACTCCCCCACCTCCGACACCCTCAAATCATCCTCCGCGCATTCCATAAACCGCTTGTTAGGCGCCGGAAGCCGTATCGAAATGGGAGAAGGCGCGCGCGATGATGTCGGTGAGTCGGTGCGGTTGTGGTGCGAGGGGAGTAGCAGTGAGGAGCGTGTAATGGGGGGTGATACCGTCTGTAACAGGATGAAGATGTGTAAATTATAGATAGAGCACGTCAGCGATGACTTTAACGCGTGAATAAGCAAAGACAGACCTTGTGTCCATCCGTTCCTGACAGCCTCGAAAGCCCTGGCACCTGTGCCAACCGATCCGTTAAGCTCTTCCTACTCAGCGCAGAAAGCTTCTTCTTTTTTCGTGCTCTTCCGCTGTTCCCGCTCATCATGCTCTCGAAGCTTCGAATACTTCTTGCATCGCGGGCATGTTCTTCTTCCTCACTTTCTTCTTCCTCGTCCTCACCGTCTTCCTCTTCCTCTTCCTCTTCCTCTTCCTCGTCGCCTCTCTTCACTCTCATCCTCCGTCCCTCCCACCCCCACATCTTCATTCATATAAATCGAGCGTATAGAACCCGGGCGCGACGATACCTCTACGAGCTCCCTCTGCCCATCCTCCCCCTTCCCATCTCCCTTCCTCCCCGGCACCAAACTCGCAATCGAGAATCCGCTTTCTCGTCTCAACAGCCCGATGTTCCACCGTGCGTCACTTGTCTCTGTGGTGGGAGTAGACGTGAATGTCGAGGTCAGGGTAGGCGCTAAAGTTGGAGCAGATGTTGAGGTAGGGGCGGATGGTAAGAAAGAGCGGAGTACACCGAATGAGCTGTCAACGACGCCGGAGATGACCTTATTAGCGGACCCTGCGATGGCGTCAACGCCATGTTCTACGCGTCCGCGGAGGCTGTCAGGCGCGTCTGGTGGCGCGTCTGGCGGAAGTGTAGTGCGCACGATTGGGATTGGAGTGAGGTCTGCCGTGCTGCAGCAAATAAATGTTAGCATATCGAATGAGAATATATGTTAGAACATAGGAAACAAGAAACGGCAGTTTAAATCAGGCAAAGAAACGATATGAATGATCGAGAAGCTGAAACGCCCACCTAACAATACCAACGCCTCCCCCAACACCCACAGCACCAAGATCCACATTCTCCAAAAACTCCACGACAGCCATCAAATTGATCAAGCAGTACCCGCTCCTCTCCACCAGCGAACGCAGCATTGCGGTAACGCTGGGTGAACAGAAGGTGCGAGACTAGGCGTGTGGGGTTTGATTTGACAACGGCGAATATGAGAAGTGGGAGGAGGACATCGCCCGATACTGTCGTCGGCTGTTGGACATGAGACATGGTCAGTCTGGGCGAGGAAGCGCGGGGTGGAATGGAGATGGGGGATGATGCTGTCGTCGAAGACGGTGCCTGTGAGGATGAGACACTTGGCAAGAGAGACAACTTCTCGGGTTGACCCGTGAGCTGCATCCCCATCGGATTGTGGATGGGGTGAGAATAACGCGTCGGGAGAAGCAACGATCGGGATGTCCACAGCTTCGATCGGTCCTGGGGGTGGACTCGCTTTTCGCTGCGGCGGCTCGGGTTCCTCAGGCTGTTTTTCACCGTTGCTGAGTTTAATCGGAGGAAGGCGGGAAAGACCATCTTTGTGTAATTGAAATCGTATATTAGGGAATAACATGTATGCATATATGCATTTCACTCACCTACTGTGAGCTTGTGCGCTGCGACTAGCACAGCTGCCTTCTCACTGGGAGATCTACAGGCAACGTCTAGCTGAGATAACACTGTGAAAGTATCAATGAATATGAATCATCAGCACGTGTGCATGTGTTAGGAAACTGACTCTCTCCACACGCTCTGACTACGACATCGATCTCAGACCTAGCGCCGCCAACATCAACATCAAGATGCTCGAGCCCCAGATCAAGAAGGTTGAGAGCTGCGATGTGGCTTGATAGTGCCTCGTCATGCGAAGCGTCGTCAGAGTGAGATGGGAGGAATAGTCTAGTAGGAATCAGCGCTGGAACGGGAAAACTGACTCTTCTATACTGTTCACGTACCGATCATAAAACAAGGTAGATAGAGTCCCCTCCACCACCTCAACGAGTTCCTTAACCCTGGACTCTTGTTCGTCTTCTGATGCCTCGCCTTTCTCTTTCTCGATTTCAATCCGTACTTCTCCCTCTAATTCCAGGTAAAACTCCTGGAATGTCTTAGACAAATCTTCGGGGCGATCTTTCCCTGCATCAAGATTGACGGCCCATGTTCCGTGTTTACTTGGGCTTGCGCCGATATCGTGAAGTTTCTTCTTCCCAGCAGGACCTCTAACGAACGGAAGTAACGGGGATGCAAAGGATTGTACACGCTCAATGATCATTGCTGGGACACCAGCCATTTCAAGACTGGATGTGAGCTCGGATTTGAGCGCAGCAAGAACGTCTCGCATCACATCATATCGATATACCGCACGAGAAATACTGAATGCGCTGATGAGAATGGGGTGATCCTCTGGGGGAGGTATTAATGGCGTCTGTATGGGTGGGAGGGAAGCAGCGATTAATGGAGGTGTAGTCGTGGGCTTGACGCCGAATAGAGAAGCGAAAGGCATGGCGAGGCGCGAAGGTTGGGTAGCGGGTGTGGGTCGTGGAGGTAGGGGTGGCTTTGGTGGACGAACTTGAATTGGGAGGGAGGTGCTGTGTGCCGGGACTGTATATGAGGGGTATCCAGAGTCTGGTGGGATTGAAGGGAGTGGGGGAAGAGATGAGAGAATGATGTCGGGGAACTTTGTTGGCGGGAGTGAGGAGCGAAACGTCAATTTTCGCTGAGTATATGTGTTAGGTCAAATTGCTAAACAACGAAAAACATAGAGGAAACCAACCTAGATAAGTGTCCGCGCAAGCCAGAAAGTGTGACCACTTGAGTACTTTCTTTGGATAAAGGATCGCACATGAGCACATGATCTGACATGAACTCGGGTGTGATCTTCTCCTGTCCTGAGGGTTGCTCAAGCGGGAGCAGCAGGGACGCCTACGAAACCGTTTTCCGTGAGCTGAATTGTCACAATCAATGAAAACGTACCTTGCCCTTGGTAATAGCACCCCATATCTCAGCCCACTCTTCGGTCTCCCCGTCTTGGCTTAGTTTCTCTAAAATAGCCCATCCGAGGCATGCAGTATCGAGACCAATGTCCTGTGCTGCAGCCTTGAGGTTCATCAGCTGGAGCTTGCTAGTGGCGCCACCCGTGAGTGGTGCTGCGGAGAGACCGAAACTGGCGGTTGGGCAGTGGTACTGGTTGTAGGCAACCTCTGTCTTGGCGTGTATGGGGCATACTTTGGTGTCGAGGACGACTGGGTTTCCGGTGTGGGACTGGGGGAAAGGGTAGATGGACCAGAAGAGAGGAGTGGATGCGTGGCGAGATTGTCACGAGAGCCAGTCCTGGCAATAGATGCGCCTTGGACGCGTCCTATCGAGACAGCAGGAAAGTGTCCCTCTCGTCGTGTAGTCATTATGGTGCAACGCTGGTTGATGCTGTTGAAGCTTGAGGTCTATCCAGATAGCGCAGTTGTAATTGCTCTCACATGCGAAGGTTGCCAACTTGCTATGATAACTTGTCGACGATCTTCAAACAAAGCTCAAGTCTACCGGTCCCTGTGAACGCTGGTCCAGTAACTAGAAATCTGTTGGCGTTAATAGCCTTGTGACAGTTGGAAAGAGTTGATGTTTGACGCTGACAGACGGACACGCTTCAAGTTCAAGCGTGCTGTTCCCAAAACCCTCGCCGAAAAGAGTAATTCAGCCCCTATGGAACACGTTATATTCGCGCTCTTCACAATTACAACCTGAGGATATTCTGCGCACAACAAGATAATTAAAGGCCATGCAATATTCCTATTTGGAATAATTCTAATACCGTCGCACGAGATATAGCAACTAGCGTTTCAGCGAATGGCGATTCAGACGTCAATGAACCAATATTAATGATATTAACCTGGAATCCTCAGGCTGGTACTATTAGTAGAAGTGCACGTGCATGCTCGTGCATCTCAATCAGCCCCTCTGCAGTACTTACCATTACAACCACGGTTTCCATAGGTTTGCATGTACGTGCACGATGAAATATGATGATTAGATGATTAGCGGAACTACAGCACAGATCAATGGATCTCCAATGTCCATTTCCTCACAGTGTAACGGATTCGAATTACAACCTTTGCTCACCAGATATCGTGTTTATCATAATCGCTGAGCTAGAGCCGAGGGGATTCACTTGAACTTTTGTCACAGTATGTATATACTGACGTGAACATACTTGCGCGTACATAGTGTGGGATATGATGAAAGTCGGTCCGGAGTACGTAGCACTCATAGGAAGTATACGATCTGCCGGAACCCGAGAAACATGAAATACAATTACTTCGTATGGTACCACTGCAAACAATTGAGCAACGTGATTTTGAAAGACTGAAAGCAATCACTCGTTTGCACAATACAGATGTGAAATGTCGCATGAAATCGAGGGCTTCAGCCTACGGAGATGACCCAATCATATGAGCGTGAATGAGATGTTCCTCCATGCGCAAGTCAGGTCGTAGGTCTAAATATTGTTGGAAAGATGCACCATTGCAAGTTTCTGGCTTTCGAATAAAATAATGAGGCAAGACGGCAAATCCTTCAAACACCACTGCTTTCGAGCCAAAACGTGATTCCAGAAAGACTCGGATATATGACCAAGCCGATCCGGGATGTCCTGTATCATCAAATGGAGAGAGGAAACTACGAGTAGGAAGTGCTGTGAAGCGAAGTACTGTACTTCATGGAGGGTGAAGGTTACGCGGTGCGAAACATAGTCGTATTGTTGTCGGTAGCAATTTCTATGACAGATCATAGCCGCACCAGCATTCTCTCGACGTCCCTGCCCTGACTAGCTAAGATCAAGAAGTGTCGATATTTGCAATGTCGGTAGTAGGTATGCAAGTGCGCAAACTACAGATAAATGCACGTATGCCAGCTAGGGGTCGGCGCACATGGACAGGATACGGTCATAGAACTTCTATACCTCCATTCCTGGTAGCAGCTCACTCAATAGTGAGAGCATGAGCCAAACTTCACAGAGATCATTGTGCCGACCATCGATGAAACGTCAGCCTACTCGGTTCACCAAATGCTCGAGTTGACCCTTCGTATGCTGTGGGAAAGCGGAACAGTGACTTCGCAGTTTTCTGAAGGAATGCTCCAAGAAATGACAATGTCTTCGTCAACATCTGTGCCGTCTAGTGAGATAGTGGCAGAAGCCCCCTTCCAAGATATATTCACTAGTATCTCGCACACCAGCCGGCGCATGTCTTCATTCTGCATTGCTTCAAGAATATGGGATTCCGAGCAACTTGCCACTAGAATGTGCAGATCAGTATCGCGAAGAGTTTGCACGAGCAGGGAGATGAGATCAACCAGCCCGCTTTCAGATCTGTCTTCATCAAAGGATTCGAGTGTGGATTAATTGAGGGATTCTGGCGTGCATCAAGGGCATCAACAACACCAAGGGCGGACACCTGGACAGTCTGGACTGAGCTTCCGCAGAGGTTGGAGAAACGCTTCCATCTGGTCGCGAAGAGACTAGTCGGGGTCTAAAAGGGTATGATAGCTCTCTTCACGTCCGTCCAGGAATTTACATAATGTCCAGCTGGTGGGAAAACATCACAAAGAAATAACCAGTCGTGCGGCATTTCGTGTGCTTGCGCGAGAAAAGGAATATTCCCCAAGTTGCGTGTCAATTTTCGTCTCCTCAGTCATTTTCAGACTTTCAGCTGCAGTGAACGCAACAGCAGATTTTTCGACGCCCGCGGTGCCATGCAGCCGAAATTATAGGAGTAATGATACCCACGACTTACGGGGACGCTGATAGTAGTAGATACACGGATCAAAGACTAAACTATAACCTGAATATTTGTAGGGACGCGTACTTGGGTTGTGAAAGGACGTTATAACGTGGGAAGTCGATCAAAAAGTCTGCCCAAAGGTCACCTAGCGAGTGGATTGATAGACGTTAGTTCGAGCGCTGTGGAAAGCTCGGCGGATGAAGTGGTGGAATGCAGTTGAAGGACGACTGGGCGCCTCGTTGCAGGCGACCGCACTGCAGTGTGGCCCTTGTCCATTATAGCCAGAAATTAGTGCTCCATGATCGATTGATCGCCGACCAGGAAAATCAAGAGTATGTTTCGTGAATCGTGATAGTTCGAACTCCGAGTGCGCCGTGCGGTACGAACTAGTCACCTTGCTGTTGACATTGGACATCAATAAGAAAGGATTATCAGAATCTCAGCCACGCACTTGTCGCTTCGAAGTTCTCCCTAATTGTTATTCTTTTAAAGTCAGGCCCATGGTTTCCTGCTAGACATGATGTCTTCTGCAAATGGTCTGCGACAACCCAAAGAAACGAACAAAGGGAAAAACGGGTTTCGCGAGAGACACATCCCTCTCCATTCTGCTAACCCAGATGACTTGGCCATTAGCAGGCACCACTTTGCTCAGTACGTCCTTGCGTCCAAGGGGTCGTATATTGGTCCTTCGTAAGTTTTTTCTTACTTCGTGTATCCCGGTTTAGGTTGCTGAGATTCTGCAGGTTGAAAGAACTCAAATCCACTCCGAACGCAGCTCCGGTAGAAACGTTAGCAATTGTTGACGACAAGATAAAGGAGCTGAAGAGGCAGCATCAAGAAGATATCGAGCTTCTTACTGCATTCCAGGCTGCAGAATACCGCCAAGAAGTCCTTAACAGGTATAACTGCATTGATGATTCAATGATGGGAGTAGATACGGAGGACCTGATCCAGGTCGATTATCTCGCTGCCCTTAATGTACGTCTTCCTTTGTTTGCAACTTTGGACGAGTCCGACAATATTCTAAAGGAGCTGTACAACGATGCACGGCCTATGAAACGCTTCCAGCACGATATGGATGACGCGTTGTCTCAGATCCGCTACAACTACCTCAAATCCCTCCTCCCGCTCCTCACTCAACGCCGCACGTTGAAATCGCGGGAAACCCACATTCGGAGACAGCGTGATGCGCAGTTCCCGCAAAGTATCGAAGAGTATCACAATATCCCAGAACGCGACATTCAGCTGCGAATTGCGCGGTTCCTTTTGCGTTCGAGTTCTGAGCAGGAGAAGATGATGGGTGATTATGGATGGGTGTGGAGAGCGGTAAATCCGCTGGTCTCAGCGTTCAAGGCGAATGTAAGCTATATTACAAAGTGCAGGAACGCTAATGCTGATGTTAATTTGTAGGAAGGGTTCAAGAACGAGATATTGGAGTCAGTCAAAGATGCACAGGCTTCGGATCCTCGGCGTCGGCCAACAGCGACCCCTGGATGGCAGCTGTAACTTGCATACCTTCGCACTATCTTCGTATCATGATCGAGATGTTGGGATATTCGATTTTTCGACAGTTGGACAAAATGATTAATGGACGCTTCAAGCGGCTTGATGGACGACGAAGTGACAGGTGCCCGAGTCCTCAGTCGAACATGTTTGTACATGTTGAAAAGCGAGGCTGTTGCCAAATGCGGAACTCCATCTAATCAGATTTACCCTATAGACGATCAAAGGAAGATAGTAATTCCTTCGTATTACAGTAAGGCTGGCCCTGTTTGCCCCCGGGCCTGGTAGGGAGAGTTGTATTTACGACATTGCATGTGTCGAATTTCTCACTGATCAATACGGCAGATTAGTATTAACCCAACGCCGCCACTGTTGGGCATGATTGACCGGGTAGTGAATTCATGCCCAGTCCACTACCCGTGTATCTGTATTTCCTCTGCATTTCAATTATGGTGGGTAAATGCAGTCCACTCACATCAAACCCTAGTACTTCCATGACAGCTCTGTGAAAGCAAAAACTAGTGCCTAAGAACATTATAACCGTAGACACACGTTTCCAGAAATGATGACCTGCTTGGGGTATCCTCCAGCGTTTCAGCCGCTAAGTGACTCGGGTCAATTAACGCTTACCTTCAACTATGTTGCCAAATGCGCTTAATAATTGTGATGTCAGGATGCGGACCTCGGAGTCCTTCGGACCAGGAACTGGTTCGACCAAAGTATCATGATTACGATTAGTGGGAACGCTGTGCAGATACAGTTTCAGCCTGGGTATTTTGTCCGATCATTTCTCGCCCTAGCCTCAGGCTATCTGAGCCGTGAAGATCATTGCCAGTATCGAAGAGTGTACCCGTCCCCCCTGCAGCTGAGGGGTAGTAATAATATAATCTATACTCCTGGATGTCCTGGCGACAGACGATGGTTGACGACATCTACTGATGAGCCGCTAGTTAGCGTCTTCCCATACAAAGCGGTGCTGCTTACGTAAATTTAGATGCAGCGCCACGATGGCAGTACTTACTGCTGTGTTGGTTACATTTCGTGAACACCGATTATGATAGATTATGATTCGTCCAACTTTGATTGCGCGGGTGCGATCAGTTGACGTGTCCTGATCGTTTATTCACAGCTCGCGTAAGGATGACCGGGATCAATCGATCTTTCATCTAGGATAAAAGCGTAACGGACTGACATCCTCCGCACTCAAAACTTGTTCCTGTTGTATGTCCTGTGCTATATTGACCTTTAAGCTGTAGCTCCCGAGTCTCACTCTCCTTGTTATTTACTAGCTGGCCTTGTATCCTTCTCAGCTGCCTTGTTTTCTCTAGCAATTATCTAACTCCATTTGTCGATCGACATGCATCAGTATTATCCGACTTCTCCTGCAGGATTAGGAGCTTATGCTACACCTACGCGGCAGGGCTCATATGGAAGTAACTACAGTGCTGTAAGTGCGGTATTATGGTGTCATGTCTCCCATCGTCAATACCAATCCCCCACCCACAGTACAGTGCATCGGCCCCCAGTCCCCAATACAGCGCCTCGGTCCCCAATTCCGTACACACGCTCATCGCAGCAATGAAAACCCTCCAATCCACGCTCAATCTATGGTCCACCTCACGAGCATCCCCTGACGCAGTCAGCGACGCCTACATGCAATTTGGAGTCGGATTTAACGCCGTCGTATGGGCGTTTGAAGGATCAGAGGTTGACACTTCGTGCGTCTTCCCCCCCTTCTGTCATCAATGAGGCTATACCTAAAGAAAACAGAGATCTGCATCAAATTCCCGCGCGATTACGTGCTGTGCTTGAGACGTGTCTAGGCGAAGACCCTTCCCCTACTGCACTGGAAATGTATCAACCACAAATCCGACAGCAGCTATACGAACTACTGCAGGGCCTCAAAGCAAAGCAGGGTGCGTGGCGCAGCGCTGTGGCTGCGGGAATTTAGATTAACCTGCGTGCAGGCTATGCAGGGTGGCAATGATGATGAGAATAATGTCCAAATTATGCAGTCCATTCCCGATGATGATCTGCGATCTTGATGGTAAATGTATCTTCTTTATATAAGTATTGATTGCGACCTTTGGTTTGGTTATTTTGCTGATTACCAGCAGTTAATGTATTGCCTATATATTCAGTACAGAAGCGCAGAATTTACATAGTACTTTGCAATCGACTTGCAATGAATCGCACTGCTGTACAATATTGTACAACTTTCTCACATTCTTCGTGCTTTACTTGGGATATCAAGCATCTGGAAGTTCTGCCACACACTCGATCTCAACGCTTGCGCCCAGCGGAAGAGAAGCTACACCAACGCAAGTCCTCGCAGGCATCGCGTTTTCCTCGAAGAACTATGTGACAAGGCCAATTGGTCTAATTGAAAGATCTGTTGAGAAATAGAGACGTACCGTCATGTACGTGGTGTTCATATCAGAAAAATCCCTCGTCAGATTTGTGAGATAGACGTTCGCTTTCACAACGTGTTGTAGTCCCGATCCTGCAGCCTTAAGAATCTTGCCCATATTTTCAAGGGCAGCAAACTGTAACATCGTGTGACCAATTAGCTCACGAGAGATACTAGGAAATATAGTCTCACTGTTTGACCCTGCACTCCACCCTCAACGATCGTGAAATCGTTCGTACATCCAATGTTGCCCGAGACATATACAAATCCTTTAGATATGATGGCCTGAGCTACAAACCCATCGTCATTATCCATTCACTCCCGATAACGCCGAAACTCACAGAACGTAGTGAGGGGAGGGACGGCGTTATAAGTGAGCACAACCTCTTTGGTCATCGTAGGATACTATGCTGAGTTGGGGGCTAAGGATGGTTTTAATAGAGGAGATAAGAAGCATTCAGCTTTTGTTAGCACAACCGGCATGAAAAGGGTACCGAATACGCTGCTATCACTGATCTGCTGACAGCTTCCAAAAGATCGGAACTGTCAAGCTCCTTCGAGCTCGGGAAGTTCCTTACGGAAGATAGGCCTGCGAGGCTGTGCAACGGTGTACCCGGGCTTGTAAACTTTCCGGCGCGGTCGAGTTCACCCTGCGGCATGCCTGTGTGCATGTGCATACTTGATATGTGCGGCGGAATGAACATCCAGCAGGTCTGAGGGCCTGAGACTTTGACGGGACTATAGCTAGTAGTATTAAAGTAATTACACGCTCGATGCATATATTTGGTACAAAGAACGCACTGAACCCACAAGTCAAAAGCAGGAAGTAATTTATATGTAGATCAACGTAGGAACGACTATAAGCCTCTATCAGCTGGCGCCAGGAAATGAGAAATACATGCACACCCGGAGCATGCTAGTCCCTACTAGGCAGGCCAACCAAAAGGATCCGGATGGAAAGTCATTCCGAGGAGTATGCTATCTATAGTCAAAAACACCTTCCCTTCCTTCTAGTAAGTTGTTGTCACTGGCCGATGTTTGTACCGTGTTTGGGTGTCATCGCACAGTTCATTAGTCTCCGGTAGCTGAAGCCTAAACTTATAAACGGAAGACGAAGACCGTTGTTCTGTTTATATTATGAATCGAAACAGTCGACATTTCATGGAGGCCATGAAGCAGGCCAGTATTAGCGCTCATATCGCGTATGATGCATTGATGGATTGGGGGAGTAACTGTATTCGTCATGGTGCATTCCAGTGGCGTAGCGTGAAATTGGCTGAGCCGACGTCATGATTGCAGAACGTCTTTGTGCCACGCTGAGCGTTGAAATTTGAAAGTCCGAATACAGAGTTTGGGAAGGACCCGGAAGGTTAACTAAGATATCAACCTAGACTTGGCCAGAGGTAAAAGAGACGAAATGTGGCCATCAGTGGCTGTGACCATAGTCCAAACGCCATGCTTGTCCTTCACTACGTCGTGCTAGCGACGATGATATAGACAAGGGCGGCATTTGTCAATCACCGTCGAGCACCAAGGCAGTCCTGAACGGTCATTACTAGAGCACGCAGCTGCGGATGCAGGATCTCGAGAGGTAGGAAGCGTAACTGCAACGTTTAGAACAGATATATTCGTTTTTGGCACCGCACGGCGCAGTGAACACCATCAAGGCTGTAACCATGCGGAAAAAGGAAGCGACAGAAGGCGAAACTATATCGCCAAAATGGTCAGATGCTGATCACGATACACCGGGGAAGGTGGATGCTTCTTATTAGTAGAACACTATATTGACCTACATCGGGCTGCCCCTCCTGCAAAATGTGAATCGAGGGAATTCTAGATTTGGCCGAAAACTTATGTGCGAAACGCTGAAGCCGCAGAATGCTGAAATCAATTGCACTCCCTAGAGACTACCCCTAGTACCCCACGAGGCCCATTGAATTCAGTTGTGCAGGAGCGCGATGACCGTATGGTGCAAAAAGTCGATAGCACGGCATCAAAGCTGCTCCCGTAGAACAGGCATCGCTGGACAACGACTTGTGTCAGTGCAGTGAGCTAAATGCATGATGTGCATCTCAGCTTCGTGAAACGGTGTGATCACTTGAAGGGGGAAATCAACGTCAATATTGTCATGGCAGGTCATCGGAGTTGTTCGGGCAAATTCACTTCGATACGATTGTTTGTCGGTGATTGTATGGCCGAGTTGCGGCAGCACAAGAGTTGGACGGATGACCGTCCAGTTACTTACTCGCTGCTGCTTTGAATTTCTCGGGCTCATCCAATTCGCTCGAAAATACCTCTCCAAGAATCGGCAGCGTTAACGTTCCTCATTAGGCTTCCCAGCCCATCTTCAACATACATTCAACTTGCGCCGCCCTTTCGCAAGCTTTGGAGTGCTGCAAGCAATCGGAGGGGGCAATCGCCAGTTGCCTATCAACTACTTAAACTTTTGCGCAATGCATGGAATCAGGAGCGTCTTGATGGAGTGTACTGGGAATTTTGCTTGCTAGGATATCATATCTCGAGCGCAGAGGTCGAGCTGTTAGTACTGGTTGAGCTTCTACTCGTCAAATCTGCATTACAGGTCCGAATAACAATTCTACGAGGTGGTGGCTGACACAGGCTATCCATAGTGACTCCGATATCCAAGTGGCTATGACGCTCCAGTTCCGTTAGCAAGCGGAATTATGCCAGCACAGCAGGAATCGAGAGTACGTATCTTTACCTTTCCAAAGGAGAAACAGCCCCGCAAGGCATGTTCAAGCGTTCTTCGAAGTCAGAACAAACACCGATATCACACTCAAAGTTTGCATGTCAGCTACTAGCACAAATGTCTCGTTGACATCAAAAGCATGGGAATACGTCTGCAGCCTCGTTCGACACAATGAAGTATTTTGACAGATTATCTGATGAATCGTGTATCGTCAGCAAGTTATTTTCGCAAGGATACTAATATCTATAGGATAGATATTTGAGTGCCACATTCCTGCCCCGACCTTTCCGATTTGATCCCGATGTTATAAGACGCTATTGTCTGTTATTCTCATCCAAGAAATTGCCTATCAACCTCTACATGTGAATTCTAATCGTCCTCCTGTACTAGTCGTAAGTGACCTGCTTATGGTAGAAGATCGCAACTCAGTTGAATTCTTAGGTAGGAGCTGGGCCAGCAGGTCTGGTAGCAGCGTTGACACTCCTCCAAGACGATCCCAGTTTGCATCATCGATGAAGACCCCAGCCGTCGCATCGGACAGCGAGGTGCCGGAATAATGGTTTTTCATACATCCCCTTGTCATAGCGCCATTAGTCTCGTTGGATCTAGCCACGCTCCCTAAACTTTTTCAACTTCTTGAATGTTCCAGAAGTCGACGATTTGGGGAAAACTGCGCCCATGGCCCGTTACTACATGCCAGGGACATTCGTGGTGGCCCCGCATATAGAGCCTACGTTTACGACACCATTCGTATGCAGGAATGTCGGTTTATCAAGCAGCCATGCTGAAGTCTGGTTCATTCTATTTTCTAGCGGTCCAAGGTTGTGGGTTAACAGCTCCTCGGTGTAATTCTAGTACGCCACCTAGAAAAGTTCCCTTGTTCTGTCGAGATGGTCCAACGAAGCCCGCTCATTTTTATGCTCGGTATTAACTACCGGTTCAGCAGCATCGTACTCGACGAATTTGCGACACCTGTTGAGGGGAGACCTATCAACGCCTATGGGGTGCCCGGCGAGGGCCATCTGGAAGCCGGGGACTGGGCGCTTGAAGCACTCAATATGCTGCAGGTGGGGCGCATAGAGCCTGACATGAAGACGCTTTTTGGTCTGTACAGACTTTGGTATCACACTGTGCTTGTATTCGCTCCGAGTCATGCCAACGCTGCCCTGATCTTGGGCGCACTGGAGACTTACAACAAAAGCATCGTGCGATTGGCAGTCGTTCTGCCTTCGTCCACACCAATGACGTGTATTGCATTCCCTGCTGACCTCGTTCTTGTTGATCAGGATGGCCATGCTTATTCGGCTTCCCTCGTGGACTCGGGCCAGACGAAGGCGTTTATGATACGGCCGGCCGGAGTGATTGGAGTGATCGTACATGGTGCAGAAGGCGTGAAGATATATTTCTCGAGATTTCTTTTGGACGTGTAGTGGTCTGTTCTTTTGCATGACTTTTATTACCTTAAACCTCTGATCCCATGAGGATGGGGTGGCACTGATGTAGGAAACGAGCTCAGCATCTGAATTGATGAGTTCTCGGAGGTAGAAAGTTCATGTCCGATACGATAGAAGCTGAGTGCTGGGCGAATACATAAAGACAGCATTACTAGTACTGTAACTGGTCGCTTGATCTTTTTTGATCTTTTACTAAGTTTGGATTCAGAACGCTAGAGAAGTGAAGAGCCTAGCTCAGCGAGTGCAGCGTGAAACAACGAACTACGATAGACACGCAATAGATGGTGTAGTAAATGAATTTGGTAGTAAGTGATAAAACATAACAGAATGCATAAGACGCACTTATCGAACCAAATGTTCTGGAAGTAGCTGAAAACAATACCAAACGTCTCAAGACTGAGGTATACCGTGACGACACCTACTGTCAAGGCTGCGCGTTATTAAGAGGTTTTTTTTGCTAATTTGTGCAATAAGTATGGTCAGAGGCTGTCATATATTCCAATAGAACTTGATTTACGTGTCCCAGAATTACATCTTTCAATGCGGCTGGGTGTTGCCAGAACTTCAGAAGATCTCATGTACGCAGCGTAGGGGTTAAATTTCCACTTCAAGTCTGCTTTCACACGAAACATTGCTATTCCCACGCTTCCAGCCTTCCCTACTGAATCAACCCCGGCACGCCCACCGGTATCACTACTAGTATCCAAATCCTCAAGAAAACGTCAAGATGGTGAGTCTCGCTGCCCATTCGACGTCCGATATGTCTTGGTACATGCATGCAAGCTTCCTGGGTGAAAAAACGGGATGGAACTGAGTAGTTGATGGGTGGATGGAGATAATCTGTGTTGGATGACATAGTGTTCAACGGGAGTGGTAGACGTTATTTTGCGTGTCTGGCTGGTAAACCCATTGTTTCATGTTCGCTGACACTATTTTGATTCTCTACAGACGAAAGGTTCGTTTGGTTTCGATTCGATCGTTGGGGTTTGGATTTGACGGATGGCTTTTTCGACATTCTGGGATCTTCTTTCTATTGATCAGGTACTTCGTCCTTTGGGTGCGTAGTGTTTTCCCTTCAATCCGGAGTATCTCTCTCATGCGGTTGGATTTAACTCGTGCAGTAAGAGACACACCAAGTCCCACACGCTCTGCCGGCGCTGTGGTCGTCGTGCGTTCCACAGGCAACACAAGAGTGCGTTTCTACACTTCTTTGCGAGGCGGTATCTAACCTTGCATTCGCTCATCCCTGTCCTGTTATCATGCCCCCCATCCCAATCTACGCCGAACAATCCGTCATTGTCATAAACCAGCCTGTGCCCAGTGCGGCTACCCCGCGGCAAAGTTGCGCTCGTATGAGTGGGGCCAAAAAGCCAAGCGCAGAAAGACTACCGGTACTGGGCGTATGCGTACGCTCAAGGACGTATCGAGGAGATTCAAGAACGGATTCAGGTGCGTTCTATTCCTATGCTCACCCCAATAATCATCTTAATGGTATGGACTTTGTACAGAGAAAACACCGTCGCAAAGAAGCGTGTCAGGCCAACCGCGGAGGCATGAGCGTGAGCGGAAACGCGATACCGCGCTTGCATGTTGTCTTACATACTTGAGAATTTTTAGCCTATGCTGCTCGCATCATTTTCTACGCACGCACAGAATACATGATTCATGCCATGCTTCCTTGCCAATTCTGAGTGAAGCTTTGAACGTCATCTGATTAGTCTCTTCTTTCTGATTATACTACTCCGATCATGGATGAGCCTTGTTACTTGGTGTTTCGACGCACGCGTGTTTCTTGATTGGCATGTGCGAGTGTTTAGGACCAAGCAGCTTGAATCTCTAAGTTCGCGGACAAGGTATATGCTGCCGCACTGGTTCCCTGATGTTGACCGCCCTACCTTAGCCTACCCCACATTATTGATTTGCTGAGACATCCTACGCGCACATCAATAAAAAGTCTATTACAATCCGCCCAACCCGAAGGAGTCCATAATAAATTCCTGATAAATTATGATATGTAGTCCCCGTTCAAGTTGATGGATGCCGTCGGTCAATACATGCATAATGAAATGACCGAAATAAAGAAAAAGGAAATACCGATAAATACTTTGCGCTCGCCGCCGGGTCGCATCACTATCGCCCGCAGCATCCACCACTATTGCCCACAACACGACCCCGGGGTCTTCCACTTCCTCCTCCCATCCTCCAACCCCAACCTAACCGTATCCCCATCACTTTCATCCCTCACATGAAACGTCCTCACCTCCACAGCCTCTTCATATTCCCACCTCCTCACCACGCGCAAAGCAATATACTCAAATGCATCGCTTACACCCGTTCCAGTCTTTGCGGATGTGAAGAAGAGCTTTGGGCCTGTGTCTGGCGTGTCTGGGAGTGTGGAGGGTAGAAAAAGGTCTGGGTCTGGCCGGGGCGTGGTGGGACGTTGGCCCCGCGTGAATAGACTCGGCGTGATAGTAAGCGCAGACGAAGAAGTCGTCGTCGTCGTAGTTGATGTACTAGACAAACTCGTCATTCTCCTCACTCGTGCTGGTGATCCCGGTTGGGACCCGGGAAGCGGAGAGGACCGTGCACTTGTATATATATCAGAGAGGGAGGAAGAGGGGGTGTGGAAAGAGGTGAGGCCGGAGCGGAAGGTTCCATATAGTGATGTGCTGGCGTGGGGTGTACTTGAACGGGAACGTGATTTTGAGAGTTTGCGGTGGTTTTGGATATCTATTCGGGCGGAGGGGGTGAGGAAGGATGATGGGTCGGTGTGTGACCCGAGTTCGAGTTCATGCTCGGGAATGACATCATCGTCCTCCCCTGAAACAGGGTCTACCACGATTTCTCCTTCCACACGCTCTGCAACCTGTGGCTCAGGTTCAGGTTCCGAAAGAGGCACAAGCTCCTGCACGAATTTCTGCGCTTCCTCCGCAGTGATGCCCATCCCAGGCTGCAACAGATCCATTTTATTCCCAACAACCACACAACAAAAGTTATCAACCTCTTCATCGCTAACCGGCGCTCGGTGCTTGAACTCCTCCCACCATTTCGTGAGCGCGTGCATAGTCTCCGGAGCGCTGACGTCGAACATGAGTAGGACGGCGTCTGCGCCACGGAAGAACGCAGAGGAGAGGGAGGAGAAGCGTTCTTGGCCTGCGGTATCCTATCGTTGCGTGAGCGAATGCAAGATATGAAGGGAGCTCGAGGGAGACCTACCCATATTTGAAGAGAGATGACCTCGGTTGGTGATTTTGGGTCGGGAAGGGATTTGGTTATGAAGTCCGCACCGATTGTTGCACGGTAGCCGGTGGAAAAACGACCTGATATGTACTGCGGTAGATAAGTAGAATGAGAAAGCTCAGGCAAAGGTTGAAAGGTGGAATACTGACCTGACCACGGAGAGAAGTCTTGCCCACGCCAGAAGCGCCAATAACGACGAGCTTGATAGTCCGCATCGCTCTGCGTGTTCTGCCCGTCGTTGAGCATTAATCATCTATAAAGTTCGGCGGCCAATTGCAGTTGCGCCATATGGTGCTCTCTAAGCTCTCCGGTCAATCTTCCCACTGCCAGCGCGAAAACCAAACAAGCCCAAATCCTTGACTTGACTTGAAAGCTTGACGGACGAGTCAACGCCTATCAGGCTCTACCTTCGTCTACATATAAAGGCCTGCCTATATACTAGGGGAGACTCCCTAATTAGCAGCGTACCGTATTGGTTTTGTAAAGTGATTGACCAATGGACGCGCTACCTTCTCATCCGAATGTTTTTTACAGTGTAAATGGTTTGGACTATTCCGCTCCAAACCTTCTTGACAAGATTGCGCGTGCTAATAACTTGAAATTAGGTCCTAATGACTGGATATACATATATACAGCCTTTCTGTAACCATACAAGCACACTGTCTACCATTTGCACCAGCACCCTGCTCACTTGCGTCGTCCAACAGGACAGGATTCCACGTGCTCCCTCGTTACCTAGTTCATCAATGCTCAATGTATTACAAAGCCATATTCGAAGTTCTCCAAATTCAATTCCAACTCGACGTTCAGCGCTCAGCGCTCCCGTTTCTCCCTCTGCTCCACATATTCCTTCAGTTGTCAGACCGTGTCTTTCAACAAGTTCTTTCTTTTCCTCTACTCCACAGACATGTTCCCATAGCGAAGTCGCGTCTGATATTTTCATTTCGCCCCCGGCTTTAAATAGGAACAGTTGTGATTCATGGAATAGCTCAACCTATGATTTTGACGACCCTAGCTTAGACCGGAAGGAGGATGAGATTAGGTCACTTGGCAGGGTGGGTTGCATTTCGATTTCGTCAAGTAACTGACCCAAAATTCGCCTCAGACCTTGGATGCGCTAACCACTCATTTTACGCCTTTCAACGGCTCAATTTCCGCCACCAAGCCTTCTTGACAAGATTGCACGCAGTATCACTGCTGCCAAAGGCCCAAATGACGGGCCCCATTCTGTCACCGCGACGCGTGCTAAATTGCTCGACCGGGCCCGCACAAGAGCAATGGAGGAGCGGAGGAAGACTGTTATTGACAAGGACATCATCTTTCTCAACGGTAATATACATCGTCCGGCAGATTTGAATCAATGTGCTGAACGCAATGATACTTCCAGATACTTCAACCTACCACAAACACTTCTGAGCGCCACCCTCTATACGGGCCCTCCAGCATGGATTTCATGACCGACGCAAAGGCTGACCATAATGGGAGCATTGCGTTGTACTTCTCCCCCCCCGTTCTATCCCCCTGTCTGATTATACTTAGCCTTTTGCACCGTCTGCAACGACACGAGCACACTTGTCCACCGCCCGTACCTGCGTCCTGCCCACTTGCATCGTCCAACCAAACATTCCCTTGCTCCCTCGATACCCAGCTCATCAACTATTCGCTCCTCAGGCTCGTCGACGACATTCATCTATCCATTCACCAGTGCATCAATCCCATCCTGTCATTACTCATGAAACCGCCGAAACTGGAGTCATCACACGCTCATTAACTTTGCATTCAAAGCGTGTACCATCATCGCCCCTTAGTCATCGCTTTCGTTCCTACTGCCTAAATCAGGCATGTTATTGAGTGGTTATTTTATTTGCCATTTTATTTCGCACTCGGAATACTGTATTGAGTTGGGAGTTTGATACGAGAGAGAGCTGCCAAAATGCCGACTGAGTGAGACGAACACAACAAGGACTAGTGCTCGACATCGCGAACGCTGATGCCAATATGAACCAGCAAGAAAGTGCACGCGGTCACTACAGAGGGTTATGAGGAACTTGTAGGAATCACCTAGGAATGTTTTTGTGTTTTTATTTATTGCATATCCTATCGTAAGAAAGTGGCAGTCCTGGACTCCCACTGTGCGCAGGCATGTCACTCTGGCTAGTTCTTTCATATCATGCATGCATGCATGATGGATTAGGGAGTCCAGGACTCCCACTGTGTGTAGGGGTTGTCACTCTGGTTCATGTTCTCATGCATGTCTGTGTATGTGTAAGTTGTGGGGTTGCCACTCTCGCCTAGACACTGATGTGTGTTTTTCTTATACATCCTAAGCGCTGGATATGGGAGTCCTGGACTCCCGCTATGGGCCTTTCAAACTAATCCAAGGGTTCGACTAGGGTTCGACTTTTTGCCTATCTCAGTACTGATTTATCTCATTTCGATGTGGCCGTCCTGGACGGCCGCCGTGTATGGAGCAGCACTCTCGATGTACAAATATATGTGTGTCGATGTGGCCGTCCAGGACGCCTGCTGTATATGAGTCCATACACATATAGATATATATGTATGTCGCCGTGGCCGTCCTGGACGCCCGACGTGTATGAAGCTATGAAGCAATGCATGTATATAAATATGCACTTGTTGCCGTGGCCGTCCAGGACGCCCGCTGTGTGTGGAGCAATATCCATATCCACATCTACATATACATGATGTTGCTCCATACACAGCGGGCGTCCTGGACGGCCACGGCAACAAGTGCATATTTATATACATGCTATTGCTTCATAGCTTCATACACTGTCGGGCGTCCAGGACGGCCACGGCGACATACATATATATCTATATGTGTATGGACTCCCGCTGTGTGTGAAGCAATCTACATATAGAAGATATATGTATGTCGATGTGGCCGTCCAGGACGGCCGCTGTGTATGAAGCAATATGCATATGTGAATATGCATATGTGAATATGCATATGTGAATATGCATATGTCGCTGTGGCCGTCCTGGACGCCCGCTGTGTATGAAGCATTATACATATGTCGATGTGGGAGTCCTCGACTCCCGCTGTGTATGAAGCAATCCAGATATACAAATATATATATCAATGTGGCCGTCCTGGACGCCTACTGTGTATGGAGCAATATACATATCCTAATATCCTAATATACAAATATGTATATGTCAATGTGGCCGTCCTGAACTCCCGCTATACAGTGACCCAATTGTTTTGAAATAAACCCTTTATTAGGGTTAAGGTTAATACATTGATCTAGCGCTAACAATGAGACTTTTGTACACCAGCTGGACTTCAGGGACCCCCCGAGCTTGCGAGGGAGGGATGAAGTCCAGCTGCGTGTACAAAAGTCTCATTGTTACATTCTTCTGAAACACTACTTTATGTGACATCTTGCACTGGTTTATTCCAGAAAAATCAATGGTTCATCAGTGAACTGGTGGAAATTTGAGAGAGACATATATCAAGAGGTGTGCAATGGAGAAACCTGAAACACCAACACTTTGCTTACCATAAGCAAAAACCTTAATCTCAGCCACTTTGGCGTTAGAGCATGTTGTCGTCTGAACTTCTCGACAGCACTTTCAAATCTTCGCCAAATCTTTTGGTGACTTGGTGGAGGTGGTGGTTACAAGTACCTTAGAGTAATTCTAGATACTTGTATTAATAAACTGCATACGCTGTAGCTGATTTCCCCTGCAAAGTGAATATTTTGGGTGTTTTTTGGCTGCACGTGAGTCGTGATTTCACGTGATGATCAATTAATGAGATCATTGACATATATTACATGTAGTATCGCTGTGTCGTGTATATCCCTTAGCACCAGCAGTTTTCTGTCCATTCCTTCTTATTCTTATTCAGCCAGGAGCCTATATCATGTACCCAGCCCGTTACGAATCATGGTTTGCCACCGAATCTCAAGAATCGGACTCACAAAGCAGTTGTGCCTCTCCGATTCTAGACTTGGACCAAATTTCTTATGACCTTGACCATGCCTCATGGACGCATAACCCGACTCTCAGTCCCATTGACATTAATGCACGTTCTCTTGATGATTCCATCAATCCTGATACCTCTGTCTTGTTCTCTACCGCACTGCCATCTTCAATTCATCCAACAGGAACTCAATCCGATGCATCCGACACTGCTATCATACCTTTTTCTGATGATTCCGACACTTTGCCACTTGAACCCGACATATTACTCAAATCAAACACGCCTGCTGATCTCATGCGTCTATTTTCAGCAAATCTTATTCAGAGGCGTGCGGGAACTCACCGGTGGGAAATCGAGTGCCCAGACTGCAAAGCCTGGATCAAGACTACTCTTCTGACCCGAATCCTTAGCAATTTAGATGCTCCAGGGTATTTTAATACTCTCAGTGACCATAGGCAGGGTAAAAAGTGTCTGAAAGGCCGCAATCAAGCAGATTCATCACCTTCACTAAGTGCAGCCAGCGGCTCTGCCTCGAGTATTTCATTACACTTTACTCCATCTGACACGTCACACACAATCAATGCATGCCCCAGAGTTCCAATACATTAGCCAGTTCCAGGCCCCTCGTTTCTCGAAACCTTTCCTGTCGGTCGAGCTTCTGCAGGCCAAAGAGTCCTCCCGTTCGGCATTGACACTCGTGGAAATATCCCCTGTGCATACTCTCAAAATTGTGCAGGCGCTACTACAACATCAATGTCACCTTGTAGCGGGTGTACTGAGGTTGTGGGATTCATTGAGCACCTCCTCTCACTCGCTCAAGACACCAAACCACACACCAAATACCGATTTCTGAGTCATTCTGATATGGTCAATGTCGCACGTCAGTACTCTGCTGAAAATAATTGGCTGAAACTCAAGGTTCGTTGTTTGCAGGATGATCTAACCATGCTGATAAATATCCGAAGGGTCTTAATGATGCAAGAAGGGTCTCGCATATACTGACACAACTAGATGACTATAAGTCACTTATTATGGTGCTTTCGGAGAACAATATCCCACGTCTTCAGCATATCCTGACGGTTGCACTCAAGAGAGGGTCAAGCATCCGGCAGATAATTAATACTCTTGAAGATTCTCTCACTGGTGCTTACCACCCACAAGGGTACACAGGCGATGATCTTGATATGGCCATATTAGCATACCGACTTGGCGGGCGCGCACTCCTTCATGCATTTAGTCATCGCTTAGCTCTCCCATCACTACGTACATTACAAGCCCACCGGAATTTTACGTCCATCACACCTACAATTGGCCCAATCACACCTGATCAACTTGACTCAAACATTAAAAACCTCCTTCTTAATCCGCTTTCTGATAGTTCCCTCCCTCGTCATGGATAAGATAGAGTCCGTAGAGTCATCATCCTCCATGATGCGCTGATATCTTGTCCTGGCTACCACAAGGGCAGCCTGGTCAATGTCATTCAGAATCTGTTCACGTGTGGATTGACGACGCATAGTGAGGATAATCCAGGGGGATCAAAACTCCTATCATTTGGTATATGTGACATGGTTTACAGCGGAGTTTAAATTTTCGGAAATTTCCGATGTTTCATCTCATGCTGAGCAAGTTTGCATGCTTGTTGACGTCGTTGAGCTCACACCTCACAATTCACGCCGATTCACGCCCGCAGTGTCAAGCCAGAGATTGTGCGCATGATGTGCGCAAGGTATGTTTTACTTTCACCTCCCAGGAATTGCACCTAACTACTTTTACCCTTAGCAATTCTATTCTAGTCTTCCCCCCAATGCCACCTGACCAGTGGCACTTCATATTGGCCGGAACTCTCGCACCGAGTCTGACACACCCTTTCCAACAACATCCAGAAGCAGCTCACCTTCCACCTCGTTCCTCCTCAATTTGAGCACCCCCCTTCCCTGCGCTGCACATGTCTTGCGTCTCTGCGGGGACATGCAGATCTCCGTCGGTTTGAGCACCCTCCTTCCCTGCGCTACATATGTCTTGTGTCTCTGCAGGGACATGCAGATCTCTGTCAGTTTGAGCACCCTTTTCCCCCCTTCCTCAGTATCTGCTCAATGTCTGCTTCCTCTGGCACTTACTGTCTCACATGGACTTGGTATTTTTTTCCGATCTTATTAATTTCTGTCCGTTGGAATTAGAAGGTCATTGAGGGATCTACTTAGTATAGTACTTAGTATAGCTACTTGTTACATGACACAGTCCTACTCTAATAAATACCTGACCTTTCCCCCAATTGTGTATTGCATGCTCTAAGTGTCGTTTGAATATCTGACACTGTGCCGATGTGTGCTGAGGACTATGGTGGCTTTTTAGCCATGTTTCCTGTAAGCTTTACTGAGCCTTAGCGAGCTTTACCAAAGTTTATGAAAGCTACTCTGAGTCGCCCTATTGCATGGATGCTACACCCTCCAACGACTGATGTTCCAGACTGCCTCTGTGCCTTGTGACCCATGGCCAACCACATCAATCTCTTCGATAAATCCTGCAGGTGTGATTCCTTTGTCAACCTTCTCCAGCTCATTCCAATCAATAACACCTTCCTCAAAAATATCTGGGACTTCACAAGTACCTTCAAGTTCTTGCAAGCCATGGCATGAATCCAGCATCTCATTTTCAAACCTGCTGAATTTTTCAAGCAGCTCTTCATCCATTATCGACTCCGGACCTGCAAGAAATTCATTGTCTAAGTTACGAGAGTCACCAGCAAGTGGAGGCACCCATGCGAAAGACCTTTGAAGTTCGTTCACTAAGGCTATGTCAGGTCCACGCTCTGGTTGAGTGTGCATATGGGCATGTTTGTGATGTGTTGGCTTGCTGGCTTCATGATCCACCTTGTGCAAGAAATTTGAGTAGCTTGCTCGGAGTTTGCTAAGAAACTTGAAAATCTGAACTGATAGGTTACAGCACTTCACAGATTGTACCCCACCCATGACTGAGAAATAACGCTCGACATCAGCAGCATGAGGTACAATTGAGTGGATTATGATTGCAAATGCCTTCAATGAACAGTGCTCGGCACTGACTGGGAGGGTTTCCCACCAATCAAGTGCATCAGCTTGCCCTCCAGAAAATACTCCAGAGCATTTGTGATACTCTTTCAAGTCAGCGACGAGCATTTTTGCAAGCTGTTCACTCCATCGCCATTGTTTGGCAATGTCAAGAGCTACCTCCACCATGAACTTGAATGAATGCCCATTTGCTGCTTGCAAAATCACAAGTTTACAGCACATCGGGTGTGAGAATAGCACAAGACTGTGAGTTTTTCACTGCAGGCATTTTCCCATTTTTCTCCAACAAACATCCAAAAAACATTGATTGAGAAGATAGAAATTTCCTCTCATGTTGCCTGTCAAAACATTGAAAAAATTCAATTCATGTGTTGAAGATTTTCTGTGCATGGGACATGATGCAAAAATTGGACATGTTCCTTCAAGGATAAAGGCCTGGTCAATTCTAAAATGTTGTTGTCAATGTTGACTTGACCTCTCATAAATTACTTATGCAGACCCTAAACCTTTCCTGATTTGGCCACCTCCATGTTGGTTAAACCTTCACATGGGAGACATTCTACACCTTGTCGCAGAGTATCCTCGTCCTAATTCTTACTGTACAGAGCACAAGTTAGCTACCTAAACCTTTCCATGTAGTATTGCTCCATAATTTCTACATGTTTCCCTAAATCAAAGTCTTTGAATATTCCAGTTCAACATGTCTCATTAGCACTGAAAGTACTGCATGCAAAATTTCTTTAACCACTCAAAACTTGCTTGAGCAAAACTGAGACACCTAGTAGACTACAAGTATTAAGAATAAAAGGTTAGGAGGACATTTAGCAATAAATATGAGAAGGTTTAGGGTCCACATAAGTAATTTATGAGAGGTCAAGTCAACATTGACAACAACATTTTGGAATTGACCAGGCCTTAATACTGGATTTTGCATCTATTTTCCTTTAAGCAACAACTTACAATGAGGTTAAATTTCTTGTCTGTGTTTTCAAATATACACAAAACCTTTGAAAAACATAGTATATTTGGACAAAAATTTAACATTATTGCAAGCTGCTATTTAAAACACAATATAAAATCCAGTATTATCCTTGAGGGAACATGTCCAATTTTTGCATCATGTCCCATGCACAGAAAGTCTTCAACACATGAATTGAATTTTTTCAATGTTTTGACAGACAACATGAGAGGAAATTTCTATCTTCTCAATCAATGTTTTTTGGATGTTTGTTGGAGAAAAATGGGAAAATGCCTGCAGTGGTTGTGTTCATTGTGAAAAAATGATGGTTGAAGACAGCTTTTGCATGTTGCCGATAACCGGAGGTTGATTGAGCAAGGTGAACTCACAGCTAACAAGCGAGCCGCTAAAATTCACGAGCAATTCTTCCTTGACATCATTGAGGAGGCACCTAACCTGAAATCTGCGCAGTGAGCTGGCAGAGCCTTCCTCCACCTTACCAGCACTGTTGCAATGTTTAGGACTGTGGTTTCCAAAGATATGAGCCTCTCTGAGAGCTTTGGGCAACCTGTTTGCATTCGAGATTCAAGGATCGGAGTTCACGGCATACAGACAACATGTGTCCTCAGTGAAATTTGTAAATCAAGGCTGGAATGAGACTGTTTGCACCATTGGACCGCTTGCAAGGTCTCTTGAACGTTATCCTCTAGCCTTCCTTCCTTTTGGGTGACCAGTCGTCCATTTACTAACAAATTACAAGCCTACTAACTCATATTCATGACACATGCATCAGGGAACTGGCAGAAAGATGAGATGAAGATATATAGTAATATATAGTACACAATCACAAACATGAGCATAATTCTGTCATCGATCATCACATTGTAATGTTTGACCTTGTAGAGGAAAGAACATTGCCTAAATTTCATACACCAGTGTATGATCGGGACAACATGCACACGT
Source organism: Suillus subluteus (assembly GCA_016647755.1). NCBI lineage: Eukaryota > Fungi > Basidiomycota > Agaricomycetes > Boletales > Suillaceae > Suillus > Suillus subluteus. The sequence goes on from JABBWI010000444.1 coordinate 26,330, forward strand.
CACTCAAACTCCAACGTGAAGGGAATGTGGAGCAAAAGCTGATAGTCAAGCTAGATGCAACATGATTGGCATGCCAGAAGTAAGTTTCATGATGTTTGAAGTCCCTCGATCCTAGGACAATGTTCTGAGCGGAACTTATAGCCAGTATTCTCCAAAGAACGACAAACCTTTTTCCAAGTGTGCAAGAATAAAGCTTTATCATACTGTGAATTTCGCTGCCAACCTGCTGTAAATTGTCAATGTTTGTCTGCTATATATCAGTTGCAAATCTGTGTGAAAAAGCTGTACCTTTGTATAGCAGCCAAGATATGTTCATCAAGCGAGCGAGCACCCAGTTATGCCTTGCTTCGAATCTCTGTGCAACCCTCTGTGGGTATCCCATAACTCAGCACCTGTATTCACTTGTGACAAATCTCAAAGAGGTCGTAGTGTCGTGCAAACGTTGGTGCCTTTAAGATGTAGAACCCTGGCTTGAGAGATTATACTGGTGAGTCATACTTCACTTCAGTACCTCGCTTACTGTTCAACCAGTATTTTATATATTGCGCCACACATCAATACCATTACATTGATGGCACTTGATGCGATGGATTCTGCATGCGTACGGTCGCAATCTTGATGGTTTAGCTCCTCCATGAAATAACAAAGTTGTTGTTGGGCAATGTTAAGTTTTTATCTGCTTCATTCCGCTCTGCCGAGCAATTGCTGACCTGTGCATAGACTGAATGGATGTCCTGACTTGTCCATGTGTCATGGATTGGGCTGCCAGTTCGATATCTTCTACGATTGGTATCACCTCTCAGCTTCCTCATAATTCTCAGTGTGTATATAGTAGGAGAGAATATCCTGACTTTTCCCTGCGTCATGGGAACAGGGCTGTCATTTTGATAGCTTTTACAATTGTTGTCGCCTCACATTCTCTGTAAAACTATCGGTTTTGGCACCTATCACACTGGATTTCCTCAATAGAGCCTACCAAACACCAGCAGGGGAATTTGCCAGTTGTAGCTTAACCTGTACTCTGTGAATTGTTCACAACTTGTCTAACGAGGTGCAGAAGACCCAATCTGTCACTTGGATTCGCCAGTTGCAGCTTAATCTGTATTCTGTAGATTTTATGTTTATGATGTGTTAGGGAGTGTAGGCTCAGCCTAGGTTTGGGGTCTGCCAGGGGTGCCAGGGGTCTTTCCTGGGCCTCGAGGCACTTAGTACTTATATACCAAAGCATTTTTGGAGCTAATGATCATCCCATCCATCACCGTTTTGCCTTTGTGTCTGGTTCGAGTCCATTGTCCTTGTCTCAGTATGCCCTAATCCAACAAGGTGCAGCAGACCCCATCTGTTGCTTTCTTATGGCGCGAGTGCAATATATGTTCTTCACGTCAAACAAGTATGTGCAAATTTGATGCAAACTATGACATTAAAAGGGCAGACTACTATTGTGATGTATTGATAATGGCTCACACGATGCGTGAATTACTCGGAATCAAACTGGGCATCATCCAGTCATGCCCTCTGGATTGTGAGAGCATTTACAGACATTTTAGCCTTCACCACATCACTGAGCTCTGCCCGATGACTCATTCCAAAAAAACAAAGATCGGTCAACGACTGTTGGCTTGTAATCCATTTACCTTGTCCACCACGCCAAGAGCCGGTCAACATTGCGCTGCACTATTCGACCGGGGGGCGCTCAAAGAAGTCTACAATGTTAGACCAGAACTGTGCATAATCAAAGTCACCGTCTACTGACCGCCATGAGGTCACAGACGAAAGTGCAAATAGCAACTACATGTGTCATAAATTGTCAGTGCTCGGTAAGGACACGAAAAAACAGACCACTTACCTGACACGCCACATATGCAATTGAGCGAGGTGAGACTTTGTACATTTTGATGATTTGAGCCATGTGGGTTTTGACTTTCTTGCCTGAAACATCCCTCTTCGCGTGTCTGTTATTTTCGATGATGTTAGCGCCATCTCCATCGCCAGCAACTTCCTTTGCTGAGGATGGAGATGTAAATATAGCTTTGAATGCCTGCCAGAAATGAGAGCTTTGTGGAGCTGGTTATATACAACGAACCTGAACTAAAAGCTTGCTTTTGAAGAGACCCTCCTTGAGATTATTCTCATCGGCGGTATATCCTGCATAAAGGAACGTTGGCCATGACATTTCTGTCACAACAAGGCCATCTGTGCGATCCCTAATTCCTGCTCTGACACTGGTGAAAAATTAGTGTCTCGAGAGATCATAAGAGCAATACTACTCACATTGGGTTATTCCAGTCTAGCTCTGTTGGGCAGAGCAATCTGCCACATGCGTCATTGGTGAATCCACAGCAGTGTTTGTCTTCGGGGTCAACTGGGGGATTGGGCCTCCAATCGCGATTGACCCAATCAGGGACGAGAGTTTTGAGCTTCGAGGTGTTGTCACCTCGAGCACTGTCTGCCCCCTGCCTAAGCTGGATAACAATTTAATATAAGGCCAATTGTTGACACTGGTGAAGCACACTTTTTTTAACATGTGCATATAATCTCAGTACTCCATGTCAGATGCCTTTGGGTGAAACCACGGAAGGACCTTGTTAAGGACCACATATCCGGTTTGCAAACGATCCTGACTGGTATCAAACTGTTGAGTAGCAATCAGGAAGTGGAAGTGAAACACAAACTCGAGAGTTATGTCATCGTCATCACCCTCGATGTCGCACTGCCTATCATTCTCATTTATTAAGTCCTCGATGCTATCATATAATGAAACAATCCGTCTGATGGCCTGTCCTTGTGACATGAAGTAGTTTGTTTCCCTGACAGTGGTGAGTGTACTGAAACTACATGTTATGATGGTGTCTATACCTTTGTTTCACAGCATGCCCATCGAGTGGCCACCAACACTCTCAGTAGGTCCTAAAGCCCTGTCGCAATGCACTGCTCATGCGCAGGCCCGGAAAAAGGAACGTCTGGAAGGTGTGCCCGTCTGATTCATTACTTTGCGAGAAATAAAACACTCACAGCCTTCTAGCAATGACCCTGGAACAATGCCAGGCATGAGAAGCCCTGGTCGACCGTCTGGACACTGAAACTGACACCAACGTGGATGATGGTATGGATTTCTCATCGGATTTCAATGAGATATTGCGAGGAGATCGGCAGCTCGAGATTAGTCACAGTGGGGGAGAGTTTGAAGATCTTGCCTGGGATATAATGAGCGACTTCTGGAAAGGGTGAGTCTGTTAGTATCTCTGTTCCTTAACTTACCTGTGCTGAACAATCCAGGACAATGCCAAAGAGGCACAGTCCATGGTGAAATGATCATCGCACACGGCATGATCGAGTCCAACGTCACGTGGACGCATTTGATGCACAGCTTCCAGCAATTACGGAAGCTTATCTGGAATGGAGTGTTCGAAGTGGAGTGAGACCTGGCTTCTTTTGTGAAATGCCGAATGAGGATCCCAAGCCTGTAGATGAACACTCAGGTTCATGGACAATGACCGTGGTGGATTTATTTTGTGAGTGACATGCTGGTTTTCTCAACTGTGAGTAGCTCACAGCATTGTGATAGGCACCCAGCAGGCAACTCTCACCCTCAAGCCCTCAGACTCTTTTATTGTGTCTGCTCTTGTTCATCAGGGCATCATCCCTTGTTCTCCCATATTGCCATCTGTTGCAGTGACAGTGGATGCACTTGAGTTTTACCGAATCACGCGTCTTCGCAGCCTGCATTTTTCAATGCAAGCTTTTGCTAAAACTATTTGTGATTTGCATGGGGTACATTTTCTTAAGTCTTGTTGTCTCTCATCTTGACAATACCTAAAGGCAGAATATCGCCGTTACCTTGCCCGTCAACTAACCATAGCCTTCGATTTGTATTTACAGGTCCGTGCGAGTGTCGATAATTTGGTGGCTGAAGTCCTCAACTGCAACACGCCTGATTGGCGCCTCAAACACACATGTCCCTCCTGTACGTACACATTGGCAGATGAAGAGCAACTTACTTTCAAGCTTCTTTTTGCCATGGATGGCAACAACTTGCTGAAACGCGTTCTTCAATGGACTCTTGGTGTAGATGACGAGGACATACAGTCATCCGAACTCCGAATGACCCAGCAAGTCCAAGGCGACCGATATCTTCCTTGTGCCTACATCAATAGTTGGGGTAATACTCCCCAGGGGGGGGGCAGGTGCTACTGGCACTGATGAGGACATGGCGGAGAATCCCTGTGCAGGGCGGTGGAAGAATATGGACAATGAGAAGACTAAACGGATGTGGGGAGTGTATGACGAAACGGGTATCTTTATTGCTGTCTGCCGTCATGGCTTTAGTCTAGTGATTGCTGATATGGTTCAAAGTGGGGAATTGTGAGTCGCATGTCCTACTTTGTTCAGTCATTAACTAACAGCTTCAAACTTCTCTTATTTCAGGGCAAAGTATCCGCTCGCAGTGGTTTCAAAGCTTCTCGACACTTTCGGTAACAATCTTGGTGGCGGATACGATATCAGATGTCAATTTAAAACTACACTCAATAATAGTTCATTGGGTACCCGCGCAAGATCACTCAACTACACATCCCTAGTTGGTGCCTTTCGTGGGCATGCTCACAAATGGCTTTGTCAGCTGGATCACCTAGCAACGTATGTTCCTGGCTTAGGACTGGAGGACTTAGAGACGTGCGAACGTACATTCTCAAAGTCAAATGTGTTAGCATCAACAATGCGCTATGCAAGCATCTTCCATCGGCAGCAGAGAATCGCAAGTTATTTCGAACACAATGACGACTATGAAGTATATGCAAGTCTATGTATGTATCTTTCTCTCAATTGCACTGAAGCATCTTCTAACTAGTCTTACAGCCGATTTCCTGTATCATAACTACAAGCAAGCCCTTGATATCGTGCATGACAGTCGAATAATGCTACCGAAGCTCATGCAAGATATTAACATCACTGATGAATCTACCTTCGATGAGTGGCTGAAAGAGGAGAAAGTTTACTTACAGAGTCTTTGAACTGAGCCTGAGATCGAGACGTTGCAGATGGAGTATTGGCAAAAATTGGTTAATCTGAGTGCCAGCAAGTAAGCCTCTTGGATTCTGCGCTAACATTTGACTCACTCGTAATTATACAGGAATGAACTAGATACTGCCAGCTCCTTGTGGGCCACAACCACACCTTCGAGCGCTGTGCATAGCCTGGCCTCTGATGAGAGCGCGACGAGGCATCTTGAGACGACCAGAAGGCATGCCCTGGAGAACTTCGAGAAGGACTTGGGGGTCGTGCAAGATCTTGAATGAAAACTTGGAATCTTGCATCACTGGACACCTGAAGACACCAAGTGGCAACATGCAGGACGTCTTGTGGCAAACCAAAGATATCAGCGGTCTCTTGACCAGTTGGAAGGTCTCATTGTGGCGCAGATCTTCGAGCTCACCAAAATGAATTGGTCTGGCATGGGTGAGTCTTACCTTTACACTGCTGCTGCTACTAATCATTTTTTTTTTCATTTTCAGGCTACAAGATGCGCAAGCACATCGCCAAAGCATTGCAATCTCACTCCACCGCCATAAAGAATGCTCTTGACTGCTACAATGCAGCAGCACGTGCATTGTCCCCTCCTCACCGGACGCTGAAATGGGAGGAGGTGGTAGAGTACACATTTCTTGCAGACTTTGACCTCCTTCGTGACTCACGTTCAGATGTTTCACAACGACAATGGGCAACACCTGCGGCTTGCCAAGCCACTGACTTATATTTTAAATGCTGTCATGCACAGGAAGAAATCGCCCGCCTCAATGTTGAGGTGCGCCGCCTAGCTACTTATATACATGATGAGGACCGTTACCTCCACGAATGTCAGCAACAAACACAAGCCTTCAGTCCAGCTCTCACACATCAAATTGGTTTGCAGCAGCAAGGTCGAGGGAGGTTCAACATTCACCACATCAAATGCCTGCAAGACATAGCCAGACTGAGGCTATACTGTCATAATGATACATTGAAAGAGGACTATAAGCCTAAAACTGGAATACATTATTTGGCTGACTTATCCATTAACCAGATTGATATATCGTTTGATACATCCATGGTGAATCCCAAATGTTGCTTCTCGGAACTTTCCAGGCCGTGTGGGGAGGGGTCAGATACCAAATAAGAACACTTTCAGCCACCCCATGCCACTGCCACCCCTGCACCTTCTTTCTGATCCGGCGGCTATAAACATGGTGAAATTTGGATCTTCGACTTGTCAGGCGGTCAGGTGCACGTACCTGACCTGGACCGCTGAACCAGGAACAGGCACCTTACCCATGATATATATTCATTTTGTGAAAATCCAAATTCTTGCATGCACAACTTTCATGTTATCTTGAACGCAGATTGCGAAGGCAGACAGATGCTAAGTTACAATATTGACACGGTGATATTAATGAGTATTGAATTTGAAGGGATTGCATTGCTGCAGCGCATGCAACATTACCAGTACTGCTGCTGAGCGCATGCCCAAGTTCAACCATGTGTCACATGATATTTGCATTCTCGCAACTAAGTTCAAGTTCACATGTACAGATGAAGCTGAAATCACACCAGTTAAGATATGAAAACTTTGATTTTATTTATTATCAAGACAACAATTAAAGCAAACGACAACAAATTATATAGCAAAGGTAGCATGGAACAAAGGTGGTATGGAAAGTGTAGGATGATTAAACCTTCGAAGCGTCAAACCTTTTGCCTCCTGTTCATTGTTAAAATTTTGCTCAGCTGACGAGACAAACTAGAAGATCGTATCACTCACCTCTTTTTGTGGCTTGAGACGTCAGTTTCAACCGCTACTCCACGACGCTTACCAGCATTTGTGGGAAGATTCTCACCAATACTATTCGCAATAACATTGCGTGAGGAAGGAACACACACGCGACCGGTCCTGTGTGGATGTGCACATTCAAGTGCGGGAGGCTGGCTTCGTCTTTGTTGACCAGCGGTTGTAGTTGGTGGCGAAATTAATGAAGTATCAACGGCTGGAGACTGCGTGGGTAAGTCCTGTGGTGTCAAGGGAGGCCCAGGCTGACATACACCATGAGGCAGAGATGGAGTTGACATAGGAGACAGAGCAGTTGAAGGAGATGTGGGCAAGCTCTGTGATGCCAAGGTTGGCAAGGACTGAGTATCGTTCAAATGTGGCATAGGAGACAGAGCGGTTGAGAGAGATGTGGGCGAGCTCCGTGGTACTAAGATTGGCGTTGAAGCCTTGGGGAAAGTGTGTGCAGGAAGCTCAGATGAAGAAGGTGTTATGGTTGTGGGAGCCGATGGTGAATTGAGAATAGCTGCAGCGTCGCCATGTGGGTATGGAGGTAAGGGCGGCAAGTTTGGATTCCCGCCTGACGCTTCAAAAGTATATAGTTGAGCAGTGAGATCCTCCCAGAAAGAGTCGTCTAGGTTTGACCAATTATTAATGTCGGTGGAGTTTTCAGGAAGGTTGACATTAGACGCAGCTTCAACGTTAATGCTGTCACTGTCAGGTGGTGTCACACTGGTAGTAAGCGGACTTGAAGTCACATGACCAAATGTGTCATCATTTTGATTTCCCAACTCGATGCCACTTGATGGAGGATCGCTGCCATTGTCGTCATCATCGTTCAGACCTTCTACATCCCCTATCCTTGCCTTTAAACCCGCTGCAGCATCTGCTATTGATTTGAATAGGTAAGTCAGATAGGCTATCATTTGCAATTTCTCAACTTACGATAAACACGGTACAGGTAATCTCGAAAAGGCGACATGATAGTGTTCTCGAAGTCGGGATATGCCTTGCTAAAGTCATTCCCGAACTTCGTTTTACCTACATGAAAAATTTATCCCAAAGGTGAGTGCTGGATTCCACAGATCAGCATGGTTGACTTGCCTGTAGACATCAACCAATCCACTGAGCTCTGGAGAAGGGCCACCTGCCAGGAGGGAGAACGAGAAGCCTGTCGCGTCTGCAAGCCCCTTCAAAAACTTATTAACCATAGCGGCAAGTTTTTCCAGATTTCTATGGAGTTACGTTAGCTGATTGACACATTTGAATTTCCAAATCGTTACCTTGCATAATCGTCTTCCGACCACATTCTTTCCTTCTCCATGTCTCTGCGCGTCTTTGCATCCTCGATGTACCTCCGCACCTCCGCCTTAATCTCGCTGGTTTCTACTTTGTAGAGATTCCTTGTCTCCTCTTTGACAATGGCAACACGCTTTCCATTTGTAAGTACCTTATCTTCGGCTCGCAGTTCTTCAGCCGCTGCCTTCAGTTTATTATCGATTATTGATTTTATGCGCTTCTGGTAGTACAGTTTGGAATATGCCTCGACTTCCTGAAGGGTACGCGAGGGCTTTTCGCATTCGGTAACACTCTTCAGTACCGCATGGAAGACATTTGCAGCCTCGGTTTTCGCTTGCCGACCTGTCTTTGTAGCCCTGATACTGTTTTTGAAACGGTTTTCTAATTTCTATAACCCCCCATTAATTTGATTGCTTCCACAGGAAGTTTGTTGCGCTAACATACCTTTTTTCTGTCAGCTTCAGCCTGATCCATGATGGTGATCTCATCCATGGTCAGGGGCCCAATGACGGGAAGTGTAGCTGGCCTTGGCTCCGGGAATTGTTCAAGCCATTCTCCCAACAAGTCGGTAAAGAAATTCGCCCAGTTTTTAGCTTTGTCTCATTGCTTTGTGCGGTACTTCTCATACCATGGACTCAGCCATTCCTCCTGTTCGGGAGAGGTCCATTTCCGGGGCGCCATCTATATCAAGTGTTATGCAATGAACCCTTTCATTTCGAAAAACTCACGTACGTTGCCTCACACGATCGTGAGATGGATATGCTTACTTAGCAAAAATTGAACAGTAACAGTCCAGCCATTGGGTCCAAAAACATCCCACGCACGGGCCCTAACAGTAGCAAGCGCACTCGTATTTTGTAAGTAGCATGCACATTTGTATTTGACTCTATATAATGTGCGTAGTCTATCATGTACCAACTGCCCAAGATGCTCAAACCCTAATACCCTTCTGATACATTAGCTCTCCCAACAAATGTGCTGTTGTAAGCTCCGCAACTCCTCCTGACATTTCAAGGATCTGAATATCCTCCAAATACGCAACAGTAGTCCTCAGGAATCGCGAGACCGAGTCCGCAGCGTGCCACTCAGGTGAGATTCCACAAAAATTGAGGATCTCGTCTTGTGCAGGGATAACTCGTTTGAGTAGTTTTTCGATCTTGGCCACTGAGTTCGCAATGATTGAGACATCACCCTTCGTCTTGCAATCATCTGGGATGCTTTTGACATACTTGCTCAGCTCATCCTTAGCGAACTCGCATGGGTCAGCACCAATCAACTTGAGCATGTCGTCCTTGGCGTTTTTGGTAGCGAGTAAGCAACTTGGAAGATCTGATCTGTTAGACGTCAATAACTCGGTTTTCTATTTTTAAAAACAGAATAGAGTGACTTACAGGGTGTCAATTTCGTCATTGTCACTGGACTCGTCAGTGTCCAGTTCAGACTTGTTGTCATCACACTCATGCAAGGCTTTCTTCACAGCTCTCGAGATCTCTTTGGATAACGCCTCTGCTTCCTTGTCGCGTTTATTTATGCACATACGAAGATTCTTCCGCCTTTGTAGAATATCACCTCTATGTCTTCACCAGTTTGTCAGGAATAATACTAGTGTCGGTAACAATTAATAAAACGATGACATACTTGGCATAATGGCGTCGGCTCTTTTCTCGTGCAGCCTCCATTCTTGCTTGGAGTGTTTTATGAATTACTGGGCGAGCCATCGATACTTGTTGGAGAGTGCTTAAGTTGACAATAGTAGTTGTGGTGGTTCAAAACTGAAAGGTTGAAAAGAAGCAGAGCAGAAAGAAGCTTCTGGAGTCATACTCATAACTGGAACTTAGTACAACCAAAACTAAATACATTGTAGCGTATGTGCTCTGTGTCCAAGCAAGCCAGAATGTATGCAGTAGGAACTGACTTAGTAGGCCTTCCAGAGTTACAGTAGACGCTTGTTCATTACTGATATCCTATGAATGACAGTTATGGTTGTACTACTGTAGCTTACTACTGCTATTGTAACGGTAATGATTACCTGTTACAAGTGCTCTTCAGTCTAACCAAAACTCATTAATCAATCATTTCAAGTTGTGAGTGATTACAACTTCCTTTCGCACAAGTGTCAGTGTCTCCGGCTCTCCCACAGCTGACTAGTGAGCTTCAATAGGCCCACAACTGCAAATTGGCACAATTGGCACAGTCCATGCAGCTGTATGTGTTATCATTGCACGCAAGTTCATTACGTCAATTGGAGCTTCTATTCGGTAATTCTACAGGCTTGGATATATCGAGTTTCGACAGCATACACTGTGCAATGTGTGACAACACCGACAACGCCTACTACACCTTCATTTGTTTGCTCATGGTGGGTGGTCGTCCCAGCAAGAAGCCTCGTCTAGTTCGTTCAAGCTATTCTCTGCCAGGTTCTGCTGGCCGATATTCTCAAAATGTCCACCGCCACCGAATATTCACTGTACAATCCACTGGACAAGTAAATCTACGAACGAGATATATTGATGCAGTCCTACCTGCCAGTGATGTTTCTGAGACCGAGTGTGACATTGGTACTAACAGTCACAACATGGATCCTTGGAACGAGATCCAATACGATGACAGTGAGCCTCAGGTTCATGATGATGTCCTTGTCGCAAAAGAAAAACGAAAGTGGACTGCTGGAGTAAGCAAAAGTCCTTTCAATTAAAATGATGAAACTGATCTCTGTCATCTATTTCAATAGGATGACCCAATGCACCTCTGGGTACCTGAATGCCCACATTATCTAGACGAACTCATTCGACTCGAAGGGCGCGGAAAAGCGCATCATGCATGCCATGCCTGTGGAGACTCAGATGCACCTTATCGTTGTGAAGATTGCTTTTCGGTCAATTTGTTTTGCTGCTCATGCATTATAACACTACACCAAAATGTGCCGCTTCATCGAGTCAAGGTCAGCCAGCTTTTTGAATGATTTGAATTGGTTTTTTTACTCATATCATTATGTTAGCGATGGCAGGACGGGTATTTTTACTCTACAACTTTGAAGCAACTTGGATTGCGCATCCAGTTGGGAGACCACACTGAGCAACTCTGTTGCAATCCCAAACCTGCCCATGACAATGATTTTGTCATCATCGATGTTCATGGAATACACGAGGTTGCACTCGACTTTTGTGATTGTGCAAATGCGCCTTCCCACTACAGACAACTTCTCCGCAGACGGTTGTTTCCAGCAACTTCAACTGACCCGAGGACTGCTGCAACATTCGCAGTACTCGAACATTTTCACCTCCTATCGTTTGAGTCCAAAGTCTCTGCTTACGAATTTTACCATTCCCTTGCACGTCGAAGTGATAACACAGGCATAGCGCCTATCAAGGTGAAACTTTTTCCTTCAGTTGGCACCATACCTACCACTGACCAATCTATGCGCACAGGATCGCTATTCAGTTTTCTTGAGAATCATGAAACAGTGGCGGAATCTCAAATCGTTGAAGCGATCAGGTCGTGGTCACGACCCTGCCGGAGTGGATGCAACACAAGAAGGCCAACTCGCGGTCCTGTGTCCTGCATGCCCACAGTTCGGAAAAAATGTCCTTGACGACCTGGCAAATGTCAGTCCGAACCAACGGTATGTATCCTTCTATCTACTTATCCAGTTATTCACTGATGAGTTACTCACAGTTGGCTTTATTCATTATTCTTGGCCATTGACGCCAATTTTCGTCTCAAGCATCGCTTCGTATCAAACAATATCAAGGATCCTGGACTAAGTCGTGGATGGGGTTATTTTGTGGAAGAACAACAGTATAAGGCATACCTTCATGATCACGCAGACGAGGCGCAAGAGGTATGCTGTCACAACTGAATCTAATTCTTGTATACTAATACATGCTTTAGAAGAGCGCATGCGTTAGCCACAACGCCGTCAACATGGCAGACACAAAAGCCTCCAAAGGGCTCACTGCAACTGGTGTAGGCTCGATTGTTTGCGCACGGCATGACATGCGGCTGGCTAATGGAGTCGGCGATTTACAAAAGGGCGAAAAGTAAGTGACTTCAAGGATGGCATTGCGACAGGTGCTTATGATACTTTGTCAGATATATCAATATGGATTATATTGTCTTTTCTGCCCTATCTACTCTTTCAACCGCCCCCATAGTCAACTTTTCATACGATATTGCTTGCCAGTGGTATAAAAAACTCTGGCAGCGTGTTTCAACTGCCCTTCCCTTGCAACTCCAGCCCAATCGCACGCAAACAACCTTCAACTTCTTTGTACCAAAGTTTCATATTGCCGCTCATATTCCCGCTTGTCAAACTAATTTCTCCTTCAACTGGACGCCTGGAGTTGGTCGCACAGACGGGGAAGTGCCAGAGCGTGGATGGGCAGATATCAACCACATTGCTTCCAGTACGAAGGAAATGGGTCCTGGCAGCCGTCGAGACATTCTTGATGACCATTTCGGGGATTGGAACTGGAAAAAGGTGGCTTCACTTGGTACGTCTTCAAAAATGGTTCTCCTTGACAGGAACTAACAACAGTTTTGTTATTTTAAAAATCGCACCTTGCTCCGTAAGATCAAGGAAGCCGTCAAAGCCGAAAAAGAACATCGACATGCCCTTACAGAGTTAGAAGAATCTATACAGGAGTCAGACCTAGGCGTTGCCTCGCTCACTACTTGGAAAAGCGAAGTCATAGCATGGGAGTTGGACCACTCAAACCCGAATCCATTTGAGAGCAGGATTGCAGGTGATTTTTTTTCGTCTTCTCTCAAGTTCATGGTCTCATCAGATTTCAGCCGTAACGCAGGCTGCTGTTCGTTTAGAGCTGGTAATGCAAGACACACAGGATCTAGAGAATGGATCTTCGGTTTCCCTCCATTCTCATGTAACGCCAGGCATTCTTATCAGCACAGGTGTAGATCTGGAGCATGCACAGTAGGTGACGAGTGGATTTTGAGTAGAACTAAACTGATTTTATTTGTAGGCGGCGACTTCGTGCGGATAATGGGAACTTAAGTCAACATGCAACGAATGAGCAGCAAGCAAATATATTGGCACACAGGAATAGTCTCCAGCGTCAGATTGATGCATGGACTGAGATCCAACTTTTGTACATGCCCTCTGTGTCTCGACTGCGTGCTACTGGTATCGGCCTCATCCATCCCCTCAATAGTACTCAAACCAGCAACGAAGAAGAGAGCGGCTGTCCAGGGCCGAAACCCAACTCTGCCAGACCTGAAGATTTTCAGCTCTTACTTCCTTCCGACTTCTGCGACCTCACACCATGCGATCCAAAGCTTCTTGAAATGGAGTGGTCTTTACGTTTTGCGCAGGCCAGTGACACTCTGGATGAGTGTCGTTCCCATATCCACATTCGCCATCAGCTCTTGCGGTTTAAAAGCCGACACCTTCGTGGCCAAGGTGCCAACACTCGCGCGCAGAGGACTGTTCAAGCCGTGGAGAAGCAGCTGGTCCTCAGCCACGATAAATATTCACGTGCTCGTAGCGCACTAGTCTGCCTTTCAAGGCACCTCGATCGTGTCAGGTGGGATCACAAGTTGCAGGTACTGAAAAAGTCTGACCTCAGACCAATTGGCGACCTAGGGGGACAGACTCAGGGCACGGCAATTATGTCGTGGATTTGGCTCACGCATGGGATCTCTTTGCATCACAGCGAGGGGCTGCAAGACTGTAAGTTCTTATGCAGCAATGTTTTTGTTCAGAGTTGTACTCATTTCATGATCCATCTAGCACTTCGCGTTGAATGGTGTAAGACACGGGCTCGTCATACCAGATGGTTAGAAGAAATACAACTCCTGCTAGTAGAAATGCGCCGCGTGTTAGCATTCTTCGCATGGGAAGCCAAATGCTGGGATGAACGACAAATCCTTCATGTGGTGGACCGGTCAGAATATGCAGAGGGTTTGACGGCATATGCAAAGCGCCAGGCTGCTGTCCGTCGCGCCTTGTCTGCCAGTTTTTTGGAGATGTGGTCTAATGTGGGAGCCCTGGTGAATGCCGGTTTGGATGATGGTGCAGAAGACCAGGAGGATGACAGACCTTCTATTGATGGACTTCCCCACGAAGATGTTGATGGTATTGATTAATGTCTATCCTGTACCTTCATATGTAGTCATCTGTAATCAATCTTAGATCTCAGATTCTCAAAGATGCTCGATACTTACAGTGCAGTCCGGGTATCCTCCATTAGAGTGACATGTGCCGGCTCTCGGACGCTCTCGGACGGAGAACCATGGAAGTACATGGTCCGAGATACATAGATCACTAACCTGCAGGGATGTATCATTAGAATGGATAGTTGAGCTGATAAATGCATTCCAGTTTTAGGGCTATAGCCCATAATGATATATTGATACACCAAGATGGGGTGCCAGACTTCCTGGGTTCTGTGGCACTATTATCCCTGGAGAGAGTGTCCTTAGAGGCACCGGGGAGAGTACAAGCTTACCACATGCCAGCATTCCTGCAAGGCTGGCATCCAGACCCGGCTTGCACCCTCCTCCTACAGCAGATGATCTGGATGATGAAGATGTGGATGACCTAGATGATGAAGAAGAGGAAGAAATGAACATGGAGGAGGCTTCCGAAGTCCTACAGGACGTACTGCATATCGCTGCAGACTCATGAGTTGGTTGGACCGGGTAGGAACTTACTGATTAGGGATTCTATATGTAGTTCAGGCGTACAATGTATTACATGCTTCGAATGTACCTGTCTCACTCTCCATGGTACAAGAAACACGCTGCAAAACGGCCCAGAAACAAGCAAGAATGTTGTACTCGCTGTTGTGCACAGCGAGCTCAAAGGGTGGACATTGCCGGCGCCAGGTACGGACGTTGTTACCCGGCGGGACCTATTATATTTATAGCTACAGCTACCGTTACCACGCATAACTAGGGAAATCCTACAAGTCCCTGCACCTATTTATTGAACAATTATTGAACCAAGCCCTGGTTCACTTAATCCGCTACTACTTACAGGTGCGGAGGGCCCCATCTGTCACTACTAATTACAGTAGTTATGTGGGAGTCGCAGGTGGCGAAAATTGCTTCCGCTGTCACTCTCTGGATGGATTCGACAAATGCGCTTGTGACCTGTGACAGGTGCCAAATTTCGTTTTCGACAAGGGGGTATGTGACACGTGACTGTCGAATTGAACGAAATACTACAGTAGTATTTTGAAAGACGGTATTCAGGCAACGCGATCTTATTCAGATAGAACACGAAATACCGCACTAACTAATATCTAGTAGTACAGGTCATCAAAGTATTTATCACTTCGATTTTCAGACTTGAGAATGCTCAGCGCGCTCTGGCTCAGTGTGCAACTCAGAGTCACGTGACTTCGCGATCAATTTCATCATTTGGTTCTTCTGCTCATGCGCTGTTTTCGTCATCGTCTTCCTGGGCGAGATTATTTGCCGCACGGAGCATGTTTTCAGCACTTCGGAATTGGCGTCGCATTCGTATACGGCTTCACCATATAATGTGTATACGTCGATTCGGGGGGAGGTGTTTGATCTTACGACTGTTTCGTCCACGCATGAGCGCGTTGTTAGTGTTGTGCCTGTCAAGACGATCCTTCAGACGTAGTATGGCGGTACTGTATCAGATGCAATCTTCCCTGTTCAGGTCAGTAGGATTTGTTCACGAGTTGATTCTTTCTAACCAGTCTTCAGGTCTCCGCATTGTGTAACGGCGTGAGTGGCTCCGTCAGCCCCTACGTGACTCTCAGCTCTGCCAATGACACCGATCCGAATTATGTTTATCATGACTTCCGCGCCTTCACCAATGATTCCCGTCCAGATTGGTACTTTGAGAGTATGACCATCATGCGATGGAACAATCGCGTCGGATACATGGGTTACACGCCACAGGAAATCAGCAACTTGGCCAGCTCTGGCAATTCGCTCGGTATCTACAACGGTTTGATCTACGACCTCACGTCCTACGTCAACTACGGACCTGCCGTTCAAGCTCCATATGGCGAGCAGGTTCCTGCGGGCACCGACGATCAATTCATGGACACATCCGTCGTCGACCTTTTCAAGTACAACTCAGGGCAGGATCTGACGAAGCAATTCGATTCTCTCAATCTTGATAGTGCTACGCTGGAGAGTCAACGTACCTGTCTCCGCAACTTGTTTTTGTACGGTATGGTGGACAACCGTGATTCGCCACAGTGCCAGTTCGCGGAGGGTATCTTGCTCGCACTGTCAATTTTGATGGTCAGCATCATCGGATTCAAGTTCATCGCTTCCATCAACTTTGCTTCTCCTCGTGCGCCTGAAGACCATGACAAGTTCGTTATTTGCCAGGTTCCTTGTTATACAGAGGGCGAGACTTCATTGCGGAAGACCATCGACTCGCTGGCGCAGCTCAAATATGACGACAAGCGGAAACTTATTCTTGTTATCTGTGATGGGAATATCGTTGGTTCTGGGAATGACCGTCCCACGCCGCGCATCGTGCTTGACATCCTTGGAGCTGATCCTAATCTCAACCTTGAGCCGCTCAGTTTCGTCTCGTTGGGCGAGGGTGCGAGGCAGCATAACATGGGCAAGGTCTACTCTGGTCTGTACGAGTGCGCTAGGCATGTCGTTCCTTACTTGGTCGTGGTGAAGATAGGCAAGCCGTCTGAGCGTTCGCGGCCTGGTAACCGTGGCAAGCGTGGTTCTCAGATGGTGATCATGCATTTCTTGAACAAGGTGATGGTCTTTCGTAGAATGATGTGAAATGGCGCTTACACTTGAGCTGCGCAGGTTCATTTCAGTACGCCTATGAACCCGCTCGAACTGGAGATGTACCACCAGATCAAAAATGTGATTGGTGTCAACCCGACGTTCTTTGAGTACCTGTTTACGGTCGATGCTGATACGACAGTGGAGCCTTATTCTGTCAACCGGTTGATCTCTGCGTAAGTCGATGTTCGTCACTATGGGAATTGGAGTTGATGTTTTTTTCTGTAGGTGTATTCATGACAAGAAGGTGCTTGGTGTTTGTGGTGAGACTGAGCTAGCAAACGCGAAGCAATCAATTATCACCATGATGCAGGCAAGTTTGTTTTATATTTGTGAAGTGGTTGGAAATTCTAATAGATGTCTAGGTCTATGAATACTTCATCTCGCACCACATGGCCAAGGCTTTCGAGAGTTTGTTCGGATCTGTTACCTGTTTGCCTGGTTGTTTCACCCTATATCGTTTGCGGACTCCCGATACCCACAAACCACTTTTGATATCCAACCAGACTACTCGCAGAACCGCGTCGATACCCTGCACATGAAGAACTTGTTGCACCTCGGAGAAGATCGATACCTGACCACGCTCCTCCTGCAGCACTTCCCGATGTACAAGACCCAATTCGTTCGCGACGCCCATGCATTTACCGTGGCGCCTGATGACTGGCAGATTCTGCTCTCTCAACGTCGTCGCTGGATTCACTCAACGGTTCACAACCTTGGAGAGCTGATGTTCTTGGAGCAACTTTGTGGTTTCTGTTGTTTCTCCATGCGGTTTATCGTCATGATCGATTTGGTTTCGACTATCATCCAGCCTATCACTGTCGGTTACGTACGTCTGGTTTCTCTTGGGTTTTCTTCGAGTTTTGATTTGAAGTTATAGATCGTGTATCTCATCGTGGAGGTCACCACCAATCAGGAGACTCTTCCTATCATCTTGCTCGTTATGGTTGTTATCCTGCGGCGCAAGGACATGGTTGGATGGATGGTCTTCTACATTTTGGCTATCCCGATATTCTCTCTCATGCTCCCACTCTATTCGTTCTGGCGTATGGATGACTTCTCTTGGGGTGCTACCCGTGTCGCGTTGGGTGAATCTGGCAAGAAGATTATTGTTCATGTAGGTATTTTCTTGTTCTTGTTATTTGGATCGATGTTGATGAAGTTTCTTCAGGACGAAGGCAAATTTGACCCGCGTGCGATTCCTCTCAAGTCTTGGAATGATTACGTGCGTGATTTTGGTTCTTTATAGACATGTTACTTACCTGGTTTGCAGGAGAACGAGCTTTGGGACAAGGAGTCGAATCACAGTATTGGCTCTTGGGTACCTCCCAATCAGTTCCACACGGAAGCATATGCGGCATCAGCTACTGCGTCGTTGTACGGCCGCGAGACCTACTACAAGCCACGCGGCCATTCACCTGCGCCATCACAATTTGGCATGATCCCACTCCCTGGATGGGATGGACTTGGCGTCACGAAAGGGGACGATCTATGCCTCGATTGACCGGGTATTACTGAGGCAAGCATGAAATGGGACGGTGGTATTTAGACACGAGACGGACGGACGGACTCCTACATAGTACCAGAACGCGATCAGAACGCTATGTTTCGATGGTGGATCATCGTGAACCTAAACATATGTGACAGGGAATGCCTTTGGGACGACTCCTTTTTTCTTTTGACTTTCTTTTAAATACCATACGACGTTCTTTACTTACTCTGCTGTTGGGTTCATATTCCATTCCTCATTGGACGTTGCATAGTTATAATCCGCATGTGTTTTAGTTACGAAATTCATAGCATTGGACGTAATATTGACCCGCACGTAAGTTAATGTTGATGTACTAGTACACCGTGACGGTAGTACCACCGGGAGCGAAGAGATCTTCAGCTCAACTTGAAGTTGGATGAGAAGGTTGAGTTGCCGCGCAACTCCGTTGCATGTGAAATCAGTCACGGTAGGAGGAGAACCTCCCGTAGCAATATCTAACCACCCACTGGGAGTCAAACTTGCAAATCACTGCAGTCAGGTTGTCACTATATCGTGTTTACATAACAGCATCGAAATGCGAATCACCAAGAGGGAGGCGGAAAATATAAACCAGGCGCCGGTATGATTTACATCATAAGTTCACTTAAATTGGCCGCTCATTGCTAAAGCAGCTTTGCATTAAAATACCTTGGATAGCCTTGGAACTGAGACCATACATAAAATAAAATGAGAACAGGCTTGCGAGTTGAGGCCACTGAACTATTATATAATTATAATACCCTGTCTGCTGTGATTGTCGTTAGCCAATGAAATCGTTTATCGTTTATCGCCATACCTTAACTTTGTCTCTCAGTCACGTGGTCTGAAGATTTGCCGGTCATTGCTACCGCCGCTTTCCATTGGAAAGCCTTGGATAGCATTGTAACCGAAATATACATAAGACAAAATGAGAATGGGCTTGAAGGGTGAGGGCGCTGCACTACTGAACCTTGTCTGCTATGATGTTGCTATACTTCAACCTTGTCGTTGACGCCTCTTCTGAGCGTAGATTTGCAGGGATCAATGGTGAATACGATACATAATCTGATGTGGGCTTGAATAATCATTATACCCTACCAAAAGTGGCGCAGGCTTTGATAATTCATGCATGCATGACTGAATTGTACATGTACTTGATTTCTGGCTTCCGTAGTTGTGTCAGGGGGTGCCTCGAGGAACGTGGCACGGGAGAATACGGGAGAAGGAGGTTACGTCATGCTACAGTCAAAATAGCTGAAGCCTTCAATGCAGCGATGACTCGGCGTGCACATCTGCAGGAAAGCTAGTTTAAGAGCGAAATCACCAACGCAAAAAATCGAGTTGTAACGGTCTACTTGTCCCCTCATATCACGGAAGCTAGGCTGCAAGCATGCGGACTTCAGCTTATTTTAATGACTCCCAATCATCATGTGGTTTCGGTTCCTTCTTCCCTGTTTTGTGCGAGTCTCGCACACGAGCTCCTCGGAGACCCAAATCCAGCCCCCCTGCTACCTTCTGCTCGAAAATGAAAGAACTTCTGAATCAATCTAATGCGAACGGCGTTTGGCCCTATCGCAGAATGATTTGATCAGTTTCGTTGAATCAGTCAAGAAGAGCCAACAACCACCCAACCAAGAACCACGCACCGCAGAGCAATCGCAGACTCAGAGGCGAATAAAGGGAGACTCACATTGACGATGGTGAGAGGCATTTTAGCGCGGTTCGTGACGTCTTGGGTGACATTTCAGCTCACAAAAATTCCGATGGGCCTTTATTTGGGACTACTATTAGGCTGCGCCTGCCAGTACTACAGTCGGGCATGCCGCTGGAGCACTTGGAGCTCCATCGACTCCATCAGCACCTGTGCGTCAACTTCGTGACCGTCCATACGACCCCACCGACCGCGTGTCGTTAAGGTATGTTTCATATATTGATCTTCTGGCAATGCCGCCTGTTGATGAGAAATTAACTTATGGTGTAGATAAGTGGCCAAGTTGGCGCCCAACCAATCTTCGAGGCGACACACGCCACATTAGACAGTATTTTGCAGTACGAGATGCCCGTCCTGGCTGATAAACGAGTCAGCCCTTTCTCGGTCTTCGACTTTATATACGGCCACCATGCGTTTCATGGTAACAGTTCCAACCCGCTCGCCAAGCAGGTGGTTACCTATTTAACTGACCATAAGCTCGTTCAACTGCTTAAGGAGGGTGCTGGCACAAAATATTCCTGGATGAAAATGTTTCCGCGGTGCGCCGACCAAGATGATTTTGTGATTTTACCCCCAGAGTCAGCATACATCGATGCTCCGAATTTTCACGCTAGCAGGGCTCCTAAGGACCACGAGGAGGACGTGGCCACACTTTTCGAAACAATCGCTCGCATAGCTCACTCCTTCCATCCCACCATATTCCCTCGCCGAGTTCGTAGCTTCCACGATCAGCTTGTCGGGAAGCGGCGGAAACCTGACGTGGTACTTCTGCATAACGTAGCGGACATCTCAAGCGGTGAGGTGCGCCTCGATTGGCACCACATCGCGGCTGTTGGGGAGATTAAGTATGCCAATAAAGATGCATTGCGAAATAAAGCGCTGGAGGCGGTTATTGATGCTTCTTGGTTCGCTTTGTGTTCAACATTCGGACGAAGATATGTTGTAGGTTTTGCGCTATGCGGACCCGTACTCAGTATGTCTATGGTCGACCATGGCGGGACCATCTCAGCCTTAGAGGTCAATACCGAAAAAAATCTAGAGGAATCGGTTCAGTGCGTCATCGCACTGACAATGGGTGCTGATGAGATGCTGGGTGACGATAAGACCATCAACGCATTCAAGGTTAACATCAACACACTTGGCCGTGCGCCCACCAATTCTCATCACACTATGTACTTCCAATCCAACATGTTTAAACTCGACGCTCGCGTGTTCCACAACCCTTCAGCTCTTGGGCGTGCCACCTCTATTTACGCCGCGACGCGGTTGAATGACCTAGGCGATGAAACGCGCCATAGTCAAATTGTGATCAAGGACTTCTGGCCGGTCCCGAATGAACCCTTTGAAACTGAATACCTGCATTATATTCACCGAGTCCTGGAGGAGAGGAGACTTGCGGGCGATGATGATCTCCCGCCCTCCGTTGCATTCCCTCGACCACTCTTTGGCGAGCTCGTCCAGTGCACGGATCCACGCACCGGGAAAGACATCGCTGATTCCACACGCTTGCGACGCAGAGGCACAAATGTACCGTACGAACGGCGCGTTCATTTTCGCGCAGGATTCCGTGAGGTCGCTGTCGACCTTACATGGTTTGCAACAAGGAAAGAGTTCTTTAGAGCAATATTAGCCACCTTAAAAGGTTGGACATTTCTATCGTTATCAATATTGATGCTGATTGCCCCCTCGCGTCTAGCGCACAAGTTTGCTTCAGAACAGTGCAGACTCCTTCATAAGGACATCAGTCCAAATAACATTTTCATCGTCATTGGATCAGCAACCCCCACGGATGCGATCCCTACCTTCGATCTCCCCGATACATTTAATAAGTCCTCAAGACAGTATCAACTCGGAGATTGGGGACTCTGCGTGCCGCTGGGGGCTGCGAGTTTACATTAGATTCGTATAAAGTTTCCGCTGAGGAATGGTCGGAAACGTCTCTGACGCACGACGGGTTGACCATCCAGGACCGCGGTCATTCTGGGGTTACTGCACCTCATGATGACTCTAAGAAGGAGGGCCGTGAGCGTCTGAATGTGCAGCCAATGGCTTTCAACCGCACGGTGCGTTAACTTTGTTTTTAGCCTCATTGCAATGTCTTAACATGATTCAGGGTACAATCGGGACGATGTCGTCGCAGCTTCTCGCCGATCCTGACGGCCAGGTTATACCTCATCTCGAACGGCACGACCTCGAATCTATATTCTGGACAATCTTTTGGTGCCTTGTGAATTG
>JABBWI010000445.1:0-48612 GCA_016647755.1 Suillus subluteus
GAGATGAGGTAAACAAGGTCCGGACAATGTTGCGCTTAGAAATGAATTCCAGGAGGTAGAGGTTTGGGGCGGATCCTGGAATGCCCGACTTGCTCCACATGATACAGATTCTATCCTCGAGATGTCGCGAACTGGAAATTACTTCGATCTGGAGGGGAGGTTTTCCCTGATGAACCTGTCAATACAGCTGCGGAGTTTCAGTCAATGTCGTCAGCTGGACATGCTTGGAACAGGCTAGAAGGAAACGATAACAGGGTCACTCACTCAGGCGTGCCCGTGAGCACATTCCACATATTACACAATCCGATGTGAAAGTCAAAAGTGTGCTGGGATGCCACAAGCCAGAAATTCATACTACATCATCATCGTGTCGCGCGTACCCGGAAGAAACTATACATATAATATCCAATCATTATAATGTTTCGCTCTGGCACTTCATCTGAATTGTGATAAGCATAAAGCCCACGAGTGACACACAACTTAACTTGAATTCTGGAGATTTGAAAGTCCGTTGGCGTCAATGATCGCGTGTACGAAGGAGTGTACCTTGCCAAGTGAGTCAATGTTCTGGACGTCGCTCCGAAGCACCCTATCGCAACCCTATCGAGGCAACTTCACCCTTCAGTTGGCACCCCAAAGTTCATCTTTGGGTGCTTCGCAATAGAAGTCCAGAATATCCGCATGGTCTTCAAAGTCCTTCCGACTTCCAATGAAAACACTATCACATGGGACGAGTGTGACCACCTTGAAACTCACGAGAAGAAGTCAACAACCACCTTCATTATGCATATGAAGCCCACCTGACAACAAAGATGGAGTGTTACCATAAGCGCAGTCCGGTTGAACGCACCGTCAAGATCCTTCAGATTCTCCACCTTCCGGCTATGATTTCTTCAGTCCGAATGTTGATCAGCGTCGTGTGATTCAGCTACGACGTTGGAGATAAGGTTCAGGTGTTCAAGTTGTCGAGGTATTGTTATCCTCTCTTCGAGAAAACTTTAACTTCAAAGCTTTTTATAGGGATGGTACATCACGATGTAACCACCCTCAACCGCGGGGTACATAGAAAGCTCTGATCAATAACAGACCCATTGAGTCAACCGGTACTTGTGTTAATAGATGAAAAGATCATCACTTGCCGTATAAGTAGCACTGGTCGAAGATCCAGGGACATTGAATGGTTAGCATTCGAGAAGAGCATGCATGGATGCTTATTGAGAATTGGTAATGTGTTTGATTTTATGACTTCCACTCACACATCGCTTGGCGGCGAATATACCGCCATGGTGAATTCGATATCATCAATGTGGCACGAGCTGTGAACGCAAGCCCGTAATCATGACGAACAAATGTACCGTGACGTGGCTCGAAGTACGAAGAATTGGGGCGGTACCAGGTTCGTGGCGTTTGTCTTCAACTCCGGGCTATCGCTAAACATAAGGTCACCCTGATCGACTGCTTCTTTGTTTGCATCTTTCGGTCCACCAGTGAGAAAAATACATCCGTGGAAACATTCCAGTTCATATGTGGACGCCAGCAAGACAAGCTTGAACGTTCGAACTTCTGAAGTACGTTTCACAGACCCTTTTTGTGATTTCGAATGGAACACTTCGGCGTATGTCCATATGGGTTGTGCTGGAACTGCAGCGACACCGGCGCGTCATGTTGCAAGATCAGGATTCAGGGAGCTGACTTTCAGCCTGACCATGATTTAATTTAAAATATTGCAGTGCACTGTGCACGGTCCTTTGGTTGGCGTTACCAGGCACAATCTTCTTACGTAATACAACAATATCTTGAGAAGAAGACCCGGTGTTGTCTCTCTTGTTTGCTCGAGATACCGGTTCAACCGGCTCATTGAATTGTACATGTAACCAGCCAAGTATGTGTCGCTAAAACATGTTTCATTATCACGTTCAGAAAGGGCGATCAGCTCGGAATTTGCTATGTACTACTGATTTATCGCTTTCGTGTACAGCAGGATCCGTGGGCAATTTATGCCCAGGAAACACGTCGAACCGTTGGCACAAGGGTCGCATCGATGTACAGGTCATTTGACATATCATAGTGCCTGACCTTCGTCATTTGAGGCAGTCTCGTATCAGCAACTCCGTCCCTGCGAAGATCAGTGCGAATTCCGTACCAAGCTCCAACCCAAGGCGCCCTGTTTTCCAATGACGCCACTTGTCACCCTGAACCTCATTCTGACGGGCCGCTATCTCACCTCGAGTGAATATTGAGATTGTTGCAGCTACGCCACCTTTCAGCTCAGCATCAAGCTTCAAACCTTACGGCCGCTCCGCATAACCAGGGGCTGAAGTGCCTGATTTCGTCACTTCTCGTTCTCCTATACTGGACTCAATTACCTTTGCTGCTCCGCAAATCCCAGTCCCCAAGCCTAGCCTGTCTAGGGAACTCTGTCAATTGCCATGCCATCCCTGCCAATTCAAACTATTATCGTCGAGGATTTTCGGTGCTTCCTGATGACGAAGAGGTGCAATCTAAGATTGTTGTGAAGCTATAATTGTGTCGGTTTGTAGCAGGATTCAGCGTATAACCGGTCCAGCCGTCGTCGGGTAAAATACCGGGTAGCCCTAGGCAGAGTTTCTAGACAGATCCAGGATGTCCGGGAGCAGCAGCTTTGCGATTTCCCGAAAAGTCTAGTCAACACCAGATATTATCATTACGATAAAGAACGTGAATCCTTATATTGGGATCACAATCGCTCCAACGTGAAATTGCGATACTCTATGTAATAATATTGGTAGCGATATCTACGGGGAATGGCAAAATCAGCGCATCCGTTAACCTGCCACTGAATGGCAAAAATCGCGCAGTTTATACTGCGTGCACAGCAAAAAATAAAATAAACTTTGAGAAACCTTTCCACAAGAGCGCTTGGGATAAAAGAGCGCGTGCGACAATCAAGATCTGGTGAGTCCCAGCCGCGGAGGTCGCTTGCACACGATGAGAGTTTCTTCTCGAAAATCGTCTGAGCATGAGAGAACGCCAGGCTATGGAATTCAGATAGGGTGCGTCGCTTCCTGGGGATGTATCCGGGATCGTTTACTTACCCACCCTCCATATAGCTATCGGACTCTATCCATTCGCGTGGAAGAGAAGGACCTCCCTTCAAAGGCTAAACAATCCACAGATCCGGCAGATGCCATAGCTAGCATCGACGTCCACCTCATCAGCACAGATGATGTGTACACCCGTTACTCTTGCCACCCTACAGTTGGCCTTGAGGATGCAGCAGTTCAACGAAGGATCAAGGATGGCAAGAATGTTATCAGCCCACCCCCGACCCAACACTGGAAGAAGATCCTTAACTACATCTTCGGAGGCTTCAATTTCCTCATGTGGATCGCGTTTATTGTCACGATAGTACGCGTTCATGAGTTTTATCTTGGCCAGTGCTTCACATTTGTATCAGCTCTCGTATAAGCCTCTGGGAGGGAGTAGCCCTTCCGTTGTCAACCTCGGGGTCGCAGTTCTGCTGGTGCGTTTGGGTCCATGTCATGTTTCAGTTCGTTTACGCTCCTTAGATGCTCGTCATCATCATCTCAGCCACCTTCTACGCCTTTGTGGACTGGAATGCCAGCCGAATCATGAAATCCATAAAGTCTCTTATTGCGCACGAAGCTGCTGTAATCCGTGATGGCAAGCAACAGCTCATTCTTGCTACGGACATCGTTGTCGGAGACATTGTGGTTCTCAGTACCGGTGATCGAGTTCCTGCGGACCTAAGGATCGTGGCGGCTTCGTCTGACTTGCGCTTTGACCGTTCGCTGCTCACTGGAGAAAGGTGATTACATTCTAATTATATAAAAGTCAGCCTCATAGTTTGCCAGTGATATGGTCCCGGGGTCTCTCGATGCTACATCTGACAATGCCCTGGAAACGCGCAATCTTGCACTGACCTCGACCTTTGTGACACAGGGTACCTGTAATGGTATCGTGTTCGCCACTGGTGACAGGACCATCATGGGACGCCTCGTTAAAATGTCTGGCGACACAAAATTCAAGCTTACAACCATCCAGAAAGAGGTCTGGTTTTTCACCAAAGTTATCTCCTCAGTCGCCTTCTCGATGTTTGGTATATCCTTACTGCTCTTCGGCGTGTGGTTGAGGACGAGCTATCCTGGGTATGATACCATCAGTTCAGCAATCATGAACTCGATCGGTTGCCTTACAGCGTTCGTGCCTCAGGTACATGATCTAACTTGTTGATCTTAATAGCCTCGCTGACATCATTTACATGAAGGGACTGCCTCTCTGTGTCGCCCTTTCGTTGACTATCATTGCCCGTCGTATGTCGAAGCGGCATGTTCTTGTCAAGAATCTTGCAACGATTGAAACGCTTGGATGCATGTCCGTCTTGTGTTCAGACAAAACTGGTACTTTGACTGCCGGCAAGATGGTTCGTTTCTACCTACCTGCAGGCGACTTGTTTTCTTGACTAACATTTTTCAGGTGGTCGAATCAATCGCCTTTTTGGATCACAGTTTTTTGGTCAGTGAAATCGACGAGAAGGTTTCCGAAGCACCAGAACCTAGATTCTTCGCTGGCTTGAGCGCTTTGCACCAGACCGCACGGCTGTGTAATGGTGCAAAGTTCGACTCTACAACTGCTGACCGGCCCATTCACGAGCGAACCGTCAAAGGAGATCCCACTGATACGGCCTTACTTCGCTTTTCCGAGGCTCTGTCTATCCCAGCCTTGAACATTGATACGTCAGCGCTGCTATCATCTTGGAGAAAGCTCTTCGAAATTCCTTTCAATTCGAAAAATAAGTGGATGCTCAGCGTCGTCCAGGAGACTAGAACGACTAAAGGAGATATTACTGAGAAGGATTCAACAGCATGGATGCTCGTAAAAGGCGCTCCAGACATGTTGGTGAAATCCTGCACCACAGTGATGAGGTCCGATGGCGCCGTTGTCCCGTTCGATGAAGCGTCAAGGCAGTACATTGACAATCTCCAAAGCGATTGGTCGAGTGAAGGGCAGAGAGTACTTGCCCTGTACGCGTTGTATGCTTGTGTGGGGATAATTTACTGATACTCGTTCAGGTGTCGCAAGCCATTGGAGGCCTTGAAACCGAACCTTTCACCAAATGACATGGAGGAATTGATGTACTCGGAGATAGGCAATCTCACTTTGGTCGGACTGGTTGGTATCCGCGATCCGCCCCGTCCGGACGTGCCCTCAAGTGTGGCCGTTATCCGTCGTGCTGGTGTCAGGGTTTTCATGGTGACTGGAGACTTCAAGCTCACTGCTGTTGCAATCGCCCGCCAGGTGAGTTGGATCGAGCGGCTGCCTCCTGGTACTTGGGATTAACGTGATTATAGGTCGGCATCATTACGCAGCACTCCGTAGATACCATCAATGACGTCAGGGCCGCATCGTCCGAGAAGAACTTCACCGATGTATCAATACGTTCTATTAAACCTTCCGAAGACGACCCCATTCGTGCATTGGTACTCACAGGAGAGGATGTCAGCACTCTTACCACCGTTGACTGGCACGTAATCGTCGGGCAATACACTGAAATTGCGTTTGCCCGCACCACGCCTGAACAAAAGATGAAGATCGTCGAGGAAATCAAGGCTCGCGGTGACAATACTGTGGCTGTGACTGGTGACGGTGTCAACGATGCACCCGCTCTCAAAGCTGCTGATATTGGTGTTGCGATGGGGAGCGGTAGCGATGTGGCGAAAGAAGCTGGTAAGGTCGTGACATCTTGTTCAAGATGACAATTAACCATCGAACCCTCTCAGCTGCACTGATCTTGTTAAACAACGACTTTGCGTCTATTCCAGTGGCCATCGAGATGGGTCGCCTGGTATTCGATAACCTCAAGAAAGTGACGCTTTACCTCATGCCTGTAAGTCAATGCATCATCAAAAATAAGATACTTGCTTACCCAACTCAAGGTTGGAAGTTACACGGAGTTCATGGCAGTAGTCACGAACGTTGTCTTTGGAATGCAACTTCCTTTGAGTTCCTATCTACAAGTTTGTTTCTCCATCACAAATGACGTGGTCATGTCAATCTCCTTGATGTACGAGAAAGCTGAAGCAGGTAAGTTTTTCATTTGTCACAGTTTTTACCATTCCTCAGTGCGCGACAGATCTCATGCTGCGGAAGCCTCGCAATGCTCGAACCGACCGCCTTACAGATTGGAAATTGTTCTTCCAGATTTACTGTGTAAGTTATTCCGCACCAAGTGATGCTTAGGGCTCACGAGTCACTTATTACTAGTTCATTGGACTCATGGCCTGGCCGTGCGCGATGAGCATGTGGTTTGTATACATGGATCAGCAAGGCCTCGGATTCCACGATGTTTTCTTAGCCTATAACAACTGGACCGATGGCTATCACGGCTTCACAACGGATCAGCTCGCCCAATTTGTTAATACTGGGCAGTGCATTTAGTGAGTTGTGATATGACCAGCTCCCAAGGCTTGTACTTATTCTCCATAAGCTACGTGACAATGGTCTTCATGCAATACGGAAATCTCCTCGC
Organism: Suillus subluteus; assembly: GCA_016647755.1. Classification (NCBI taxonomy): domain Eukaryota; kingdom Fungi; phylum Basidiomycota; class Agaricomycetes; order Boletales; family Suillaceae; genus Suillus; species Suillus subluteus. The sequence continues at coordinate 6,530 of JABBWI010000445.1, forward strand.
CATTCGAAACCGCAGGGTTTCCTTGCTCCAGTCCAATCCTCTATGGGGACCTCGCAAGAATATTGCAGTTCCGATTGGCATGATCGCGACTGCCTTGATTGCGGTAACCAATTTGTACGGACCAGGCTTACAGAGGGTCTTCCTGACGACCCCTATACCTGGGATGTTCTGGGGTCCTCCGTTCGCCTTTGGCTTGGGGATTCTTTGCGTGGACGAAATCCGCAAGCTGATTGTGAGGACCTATCCGAAGGCAAGTGCCAACTCTCTTCCTATTTTCTTAATCCTGATGGCAAATTAAAGTCGATCGTTGCCAAAATGGCTTGGTAAAACCTTCGGTATCACTTTGATCGTTACATGTCTGTCGTTGTATGATCGGCATTTGTGCCAGTGCCGCTGTCTAAATTGAACGGTTGCCACACCCCAATACCCGTCTGTTAGCCGACAGTATATAATAGAAATGATCATACCGTCGCCAATATATATTACGTAGAAGGTAACAATATTATACGGTGAATAAATATGTATTTAAATTGTTGTACAATTCCCTAGGACATTCCAGCTCAGAGCTGGAACAGTCCATTGAATGTTATTATGCACTAACTCTGCTTGCAGTTTTGAACGGCCGTCGGTGCATTTCCCTCGAGCACTTCAACTTCGTTAACGTTATGAACTTCTTCAGTCCTTTTCAACTCCTCGAGAGCTGCAAATTCAGCAGCAATATCATCAGGCGAGATACTCTCTGGACCAGCAAGCAAGTCATTTGCATCGTGAGGTTCGGACGAGAGTGGAGGTGCCCACGCGAAGGATGCTTCAAGATCCTGTGCAGTCTCGACAGCAATGCCAACCTCTTCACGAGTGTGCAGTGAGCATGTCGACGGCGGGTGGGCTTCCCAGTCTCCGCGACTTTCACGGCGCTGTGGTGTCGAAGGTTTGCACGAATTTTGCCGAGTGTTTCAAATGTGTCAACTGAGAGATTCCACCGTCGCGCGGATTGTGTTGTGCCGAGATCAGAGAATGTGCGCTCTACTTCGCCTGCATGCCCTACAATTGAGAGGATTAATATTGTCACAGAAAAGGCCTTGAGTGGGTGGATTTCGGAATTGATTGGAAGGTTTTTCCACCAAGAAAGGCCGTCCGCTTGGCCGCCAGCGAATGGAGCTAGTGACTGATTGTAAGCCTGTAGGTCATCCGAGAGTTTTTTCGCCATCATTATGCGGTTTTCATGTTCTCTTGAATCCAAACTTTGTTATATAATTGGTTGACTTCCCGCAGCGTTTAGAATTCCAGATATGCGTTCCAAACCTTATGTGCCGAGGAGCCGCTGTCAAACGTAAGCAATTTCCAACTCCGTACGTCAAACGCACCCCCTTCCAGTTTCAGATCGTCGTTCTAAACGACATTTCAATGTCCGCGACGATCGTTTAGGGCATATCGCTCCCACAAAGTCTTTTTCAGCATTCCGCACCGTACATGCACTATGTGTGTTCCCGACCATGCAAGAGGTTCATCTTTCTATATTTCTGGGCGATTACGGCGCATTTCCATGTGATGCGGCAAGGATAAGAAACAACTAAGCAGCCCTTACAATATTTTCTGTATGTCCAAGTCTCCTGGATCCTCTCTTTTATACTAATCAACGTTCATTTCAAAATTCAGGTCTACGCTGCATTCTGCACCATGTGCAAATGTCACTTGAACTGCCGGCTCACACAAGAGGTCCATTTTTTTGTATTTCGGGACGTAGATGGTGCGCTATGGGCTTTGTGATATATTGCGTGCGTCTACATTCAATATACGTAGTACTGGTCTCTCTAACTCCCTACAAAGCCCCAAACTTTTTGTCATGCGGCCCACTGGTCAACCCTTCGCATTTCCCTCACTTCCGCCTGGTCATGGCATGCTACCGTCAGGCCCTTATCCAACTCCTTTCTTACCCGGTCAGCCTGATTACGGTACACCACCAAGCATAATCTACCCGAACTGTCAGATGGCGATGATGACAGTGGCGATACCGTCGAAAATCAGGTTATGTCCCCACCCTTCACGCAGCCTTCGTCTGCTGTGCCTGCACACAAAGTTGCAAGGGAAAGCATGTTTTCATCGGCGATGTTGTATGCCATGTTTAAAGTTTAGCAAGTAGAATTAGATTATAAAATTTATTTGACTTGTGTCTACGGTTTGGAACGAGTTTCTAGATATATATTTCACTTGGCCGAGCCTCCGAATTTTAAGGTTTAGAACGAAATCTAGAATTCTAAATGCTGCGGGAAGTCAACCATTATTAGATATCTACAGTAATGCACCGTCACTTGCGTCGGTAAAACTTCGAGCGTGTCTCACAACACAACAACACATTTAAAAAAAAATCGTGATTGACCATTACTTTCTAATACATGTACTATTGTGTATCATAAAATATTGAGAGCATCAGAACATGTGTTGTAGAGTGGTGAATGAATCAAGAATAAGGCCTTTATCAACACTCCACTGTCACTTGCGTCGGTCCCAAAAATGGTATTACTCAATGATAAGAACTAATTGTACGTGATTAATTATCGCTGATAAGCGATAAGCCGATCAAACCTCCAAGCTCCCACCATCAGAATCATTGCCGTCAATGTCCTCGTCTTCGTTCACACCACATTCATCGTCTTCTTCAACATCATCAAGAGTCGGTTTAGGTAGCGGCGACTCTAATTTGCCCTGTTTTGGTTTGGTCCACCTTGGTCGACGCTTCTCGAGCTTGGCACAATCTCTCTCCTCCTCCCACAGCCTCACTTCTTCTTTGTATGTGGCTCGACGTTCCTCGTTTCTCTTCAGCCGCGCTGCCTCCGCTTCTTTCCATACTGCCATGGCGGCTGCTCTCCCCTCCCTTTCGATCCGACGAACTTCCTTTGCTGCAGCTTCCTCCTCTGCTGCTCTTCGATGCTCAGATACTTGATTGTAGAACTCATCACCAGTGAGTAACCTTGGCATCCCATCACCCACCAATGGCGCGTTTTTCTTGCCGTTTTTCTTTTCCTCTTGTGCCGCGAGCTGATTAGATAAGCGGTCACAGAACATTGATTGTAGGACTACCGTTGACTGCATCCCGAGGAGTGCACTTTTGTATTCGGACTCTCATCCGTATGCATCCCTTAGTGCCTCTTGGTACATCCGTTCCTTGTCCGATTCAGCTGACAGTAACAGGTTTTCTCATTGCTTTCCACTTCTCCGCAACATCTCTGCAAATGGCCTTTCTGCTCTTCCTCTCACTTTCGGGCTTCTTCTGCTCATCACAGTATTCCTTCATCGCCTCCGCATAAGCTTTTTCTTGCTCAGCACGAGCCATCTGTTTCTTCTTTGCTATGGAGCGGGCAATACCAGGCATTTTGTAGGAAAGATTTTTGTTAGTACGCGACGCGCCAGATTGTAGCGCGCCCAGCCTCATTTAGCTAATATTTGTCATCCATAACGTACTTAGATCTGATAACTCATTGATTGTGAAGTTTTGTGTAATGCTTCACCGGCATTGAACTGGCACATCAGGAATGCTACGATCCTTACAAACAACACATGTCAGATGTCAGTAAAGGTAATCTTCATTGATATACAACGTTTGAGTGCACCACAAAAATCATTCGAAGGTGCTATGTACAGAAAAGTGAAATTTAAGCTACAAATTGCAATATCGTGACCTTTCCTCCTGGCAGATTTAAGATATTATACCAGCCATACATAGCTCTATATGCCATGAAAATACATCAGCAAGAATTGTGTCTAAATAATGTGATTTGACAATGTTGTTGTGCGTTGACGCAAGTGATGGTGGAAACGCAAGTGGCCGTGGATTACTGTAAATTACATCTCCACGAGTCTTGGATACCCTGGAGTTCTGCCAGGTTCTGCCACCCCCCTTTCGCGTGAGTTCTGCCCAGGACCAGGCACAAGCGGTTTTGCCAGACCGGTTGGCAAAACTGCCGAGTTCTGCCAACAACACTAGGTCACACACTCACATAAGGCTGGCTATGGAAAAGGAATCTTACTGATGCCGGGTTAATGGTGCCACACGGGACCCAGGTGCAGAGCCTCGAGCAGCCCGAAGTGGCAGAACAGTACTAGTGCAGACAGGTATGCGCAAAGGCGGTTAACTTCAACTTAAGAATAACTAGAAACTGAACGGTGGTTCAACTGAGGTCTTTGCCACTTCAGGTGTCGGAGATTTCTATTCTTGGTTGGCGGTCCTTAAAATGAATTGGAAGCCCTCAATTTGCCGGCGGCATTACAACTCGCTTGGAAGGCAACCTGAAAATTTTGGAAGCCGCTTGAAAGCGACACCAGGGGGCTTCCAAGGCGGTCCCAAGACCATTCCAATTTAAGAGCAAATTGCAAGTCAAATATCAGTCACATGTCCTTCCAAGGCCTTAAAATCATTGCGTGTGCTTGAAATCAATTTTTTTTAATTGCAATACTATCCAAATACATAATACAATTGCTACTGTAAATAGGTATTGCAACGTTATAGACTCGATACCCGCGTATTGTAAATGCGAATCCTAAATACATCAGCCGCATCAGCAAACCGTTCCGTCAAACGAAACGAAACGGAGCTGGGCGCGGACCTTGTCGATGTGGCTTGCGAGGCTGGTTTGGGTCTCATGTAGCTCTGAGCGCAGCTCGAAGGAGGATCAAGACACTCACATCCTGCGAAGAGTGGGCAACGACATGGATCAGCATAGCTCGAGCTCAAAGGAGGATCAAGACACTCACATACTGCGAAGAGTGGGCAACGACTTGAGTCAGCATGACTCGAGCTTGAAGGAGAAAGGCCAGGGTGCTCTGGGGGAGGTGCAGGGGTTCTGGGTTTGCGGGCGCGACAGATGCGGGTGTGTGTGCAGAGGTGGTCGAGGCTTGTTGTGAACGCATGGGAGGAGGTGCAGGGGTTCTGGGTTTGCGGGCGCGGCAGATGCGGGTGTGGGTGCAGAGGTGGTTGAGGCTTGTTGTGAATGCATGGGAGGGAGCAATTGGGGGAAGTGTGGTAGGTTTGGGGGCTATGGGGAAGGGGGATAGTCAGTATGTAGGAATAAAGAGAGTGGCGGGGACAGACCACTTACACCGAGCCACTGAGCGTGTCGTGAATGTCATTCATTGAAGAGCTCAGGGAGTGCAGTTCTGCGCCAGTGTCACGGCTCTTCTGGAGTTCGCCTGGATGTTGGGAGGAAGAGAGGCGGATGTTGGGATGGCCTCTACGTGGGCAGCAACTTTGTGGTGGATGGTGGTCTTGTTGTCTTCACCGATAATGTCGATACCGAATTCCTGCAGGGGGGTTGGATTCAGATGGGTCAGACGGAGGAAAATGGGGCAGACATACCAGAGCTCGCGGCTGCCAGCGGTTCCACTGATACATGTTGCTTCAGGGAAATTCGTCGGCTGCGCAGGTGGAATAGGTTGTGATGTCGAAGGCATTGGGGGCAATGCGCCATTCTGTTGAGAAGATTGTGGAGTGACAGCGGCGAAGGGAATCCATTGAGACATGGTAGTCGGAATGTAAGTGAATGAGAGTGATTCCAAAACATTCCAAGTTCTGTTGTTGTTTGGTACTGTTTAATTATTATTATTAATCATTACGTATTTAATTAATGGCTGTCAACATAGACAATGATTGATTCATTGACAGATGGCTGAATTCTTGTTGATGTCCGAGTCGACGTCGCTCTGTTGATTTGGATTCAAAATCTCTACTTGGTTGTATTGTAGTTGCATGTCTAGCTAATGTCACAATCAATGGATTTAAGATGATGCATTGCGTGAAAATTCAACCAGCAGACAATTCTATTTGAAAGTAAGGGATTGTCCAGGGTATTGAATTACAGGTAATAATAACAATCATCGAGCGCAGGATGAAGACAGTCTACTTAGTGATCCTTGATCAGCCCCTTCGCACACCACTGCCACTGACTACTGACAACAAAACCTCAGGTTCCTTTCCAGGAGCTTGATCCTCCGGGTCAGCACTGGTAGTAGTATTAGTATCATTGGCGGCCTTGCCCTTCCGCTTTGGCTTTGGCCTTGGCTTTGGCTTCTGGACAGCAGGTGGTTCCAGCTCGTCCTCATCAAGTACCGGCTGCGCTGCAGGTGGTGGGTCTTGATGGCTGTCCTCAGCCAAAGCTAAACCTTGCATGGCGGCAGAGATTGATTGGGGACTGGGTGCAGCAGGAGGTGCGGCAGGAGGTGCGGCAGGAGGTGCTGCGGGAGGTGCGGCGGGAGGTGCGGCGGGGGGTGCAGCAGGAGGTGCAGCAGGAGGTGTGGTGGGCGCCTCTGAATCGATGACAGGGCCAACTGCATCTAGTTCTGGTAGTTCGCCTCCGGTTTCCATGGCATGCTCAAACATTTCTTCCCAGCTGTCCTGTGGACCGCTCGAGTCATGTGAGGGGTCTGAACCGAGGATAGTTGAGGCAGAATGAGATGTCGCAAACAGCGCGTTGTTGAAAAACGTGAAGACCCCGTTTGCCCAGGCACCTCCGGTTAGCAGCGATTGTCGGTAGTAGTTATGGTAGTCTTTGTATGGAACCCGGGATTTGTCGCCGACTTCAACCAACTCTTTGTCGCCGGATAGGACAAATATAGCCTGAAACTCGTAAATATCAATGTTCCACAGTGTAAGAAGAAGAAGCATACAATAACGGCTGCTGCTGCGATGAGGCCAGGTGTTACAGCGCGTAACTCCCATATTTTGGCCTTCGTTTTTGGAGTGGGGACTGCGTTGGCAGCGAGTGAAGATCGGCCAAAAAGGGATGCTTTCAAGATCTATGAATGTGATTCAGTTTAGCGGAATTAAAGGAAGGGAAGAACCTACATAAACAAGCTTCGATGTTTTCAGAAAATCATCTCTGGTGAGACGGTCTGGACGTGGGAAAAGAACTGGAGCAAACTTTGTATATAGGCCTTGGGGGTTGAGGAGCAGAGTTCGGCAAGCTGGCTCTGTGTCCTGTGTGTAACCTCTTATGAAGAACTTGGCATCCAGACTGAAAATCGCTGCTGCACATGACTTGATGTCTGAGAGCATTTCAGCACGAACATTATTGACACCTTTCACAAACTGGAAAGACGGTCAGTTGATTGAGGAGGGTCTCAGATTATGGCACATACATGGGAGCCAAAGTTTTTGTGAGCCATCATATTGTGGTCGACTGGGGGAATGAATTGGAAAATTTTGGCTTTAACGCCATCCTGAATTGATAATGGTGAGAGCCACCGCTCCTTGCTCGAGAGGTCGATTCTGGGAGGTGGCCCACGCAAAGGGAAGATAGACGTTTCGACCCATAAGCAGTGCGTGACAGAGAACTTGCGTCCAAGATTTCTGATGCTGTCTTCCTTGGCGGCGAGGGCAAGGTCATTCTTGGTTAGTTTCGTCTTCCGACCTTTTGAAACTGTTGTCTCAAGCAAAGCGTTCTTCTTCAAAGCCTCTCAGTACTTCCCGCGCATGTCCAGAAGAAGTCTTTGCGCAAGTTCAAGTGCCTATAGTAGATATGTCAATGATCACTATCACAAACATTTGTCCGTATGTAACGAAAAGACAGAATTAACTTACTTTGCGAAGATCTTGAGTTGATGCGTTAGCAGCAGGGGCGACAATTGCATCGCGAATCCGCAATAAGTCTGCATCGTCATTTGAATCTGAATCATCACCGTCAGATCCGTCTGTGTCACTGGAGTTGCTGTTGATGTCTTCAATTTCTCGTGTAAAGTCTTCGCCTTGCTGAATTGGACGCATAATATCAGTCTCAGTATTAGCGGAGAGGGCAGTGAGGCAGAGTCGAAGAGCGGCAGACTGGAGTCTCAGTCAGTCACACAAGCTTTAAATCAACTCTCGCATTGACATGCATTATGGGGGCCGTCGCAACGTTGACTGTAATGCGTGACATTGTTCTATTAGATAAAAACACACACCTTAGACTCGTTTGATTCAGACTGCAGCGTCGTCTAGATCGTGTCAGAATAAGACCCGTCTGTTGATGTAATAAGGCAACAGCATCAGCATCAGCATCACACGCACAAATTAAATGGAGACTCATCACATCAGGCATGCACGTCATAGTGCGGTGCGTCATTGACATGTTGCAGGACTGATTCAGATACATAATATCAGTTATGCCAATGATACCCTGTGTGATGATATTTTGCGGCTTACCTGAATACATAATACAAGCATTGCGTGTTACAGTCCCCATGCAGAAAGCGGAAATGAATCATTGACAGTGCTGAAGGTACCCGAGCATCAACATGAGGCAGCGAGAACAGACCTGCAAAACGAGTCAGTGTCAAGTTCTGAGGGTGTTTGTGAATGCACGATGTGGATACCAGTATGACGTGCCTGCCACGATTTCTTACTGCGACATACAGCCTTGAGGAACGGCAGGAGGAAGGGGATACCGAGTGCGGAAGCAACGACAGAGAATGCACGAGCGGTGGTGTTACGGACGTACTCGTCAGCATGGTCAATGTCAGGACACATAGTGGAAATCATGTGTGCAAGACTGGCAGCTTTGGAAAGGTTGGATATGATCTCGCGACCCTCCACACGAGTGCAGTAATCCTCATCAATGAGGAGTGGCTCAATGACAATGAGAATTTTGTGAATGTACGGACGAACGAGGTCATCGAGCTTGTAGAGGACTCAGTCAATGACCTTCACGAGTAGGTGGTGCTCCTGATCCTCGAGAGTATGCTCCATGAGCAAGGGAAGGATCTTGTCAAAAAGAGGACCAGCACCAAACTCGTGAGCCTTGTCAGCGATGGAGAGGGTGATGGAGGGCATATGCGATGAAATGCAGGAGTTTCGCTTGGGAATTTGAGGGTGAGCGCAGGTCGGTGCGGGGAAGGGCATATGCGATGAGATGCGGGAGTTTCACTTGGGAATTTGAGGGCGAGTGCAGGTTGGTGTGGGGAAGGGTATGTGCGATGAAATGCGGGAGCTTCACTTGGGAGTTGTGGGAGCAGTGAAAGTGATGGAGTGCAGGGAAGGGGTGTCATATGCGATGAAATGTGGGAGCTTGACTTGGGAGTGGTGGGAGCAATGAAAGTGAGAAGGGGTGTCATATGCGATGAAATGCGGGAGCAGCGAAAGTGCGGAGAAGGGGTATCATATGCGATGAAATGCGGGAGCTTCACTTGGGAGTCGTATGAGGATGGAGGGTGCCCTGGACAAGCAAATAGGTGTGTTATGAGCCAGGCGCACAACCAGGGCATATGCAATGAAATGAGGGTGCTTACTTGAGTATGGGGTCTGGACAAGCAAGTAGCCTGTATCCAATCCTCCAGGATTTGTTTGAGTAAGTGTTGTCGCAGATGACCTTCGATGCAAGCACGAAGCAGACGGCAGAGATGGTAACCTGAAGATCCCCGGGTGGTGAGAAAACGCGCGATCGATTGCTGGAGAAGGACTTGAGCTGCAACGAAAGTGACAGACGAGTATGAGGAACTCTCAGGGCATTCCGAAAGGAAGAAGGACAAGCTGGTATGATTGGGCTGTGAATTGCAGGAAGTGGAGGAGGACAAGGGTGGTAAAATACCTGCACATGAGAATGTCTTCATCCCGTGCTGGAGGAGGGAATGATAAGCTAAATAAGGTTCCTTTGGACACGAAGAAACATGTCAGTATCCACGTAGTCGACAAGAAAATAATCCCCATGGTTGTCGAAATCTGGGACAAGTAAAGCCCCGCGAATAATTGAATGAAGAGTGATAAATTCAGACGAAGCTGTGGGCCGTGCACAAAGACGAGTTAGTCGCAGGTCTCGATCTAGGAGGCGCCGACGTGGTGAAGCATCCATGGGAAGAACCAAAGCGAGATCCAAGGTGCGCTCGCCGACAGTATGCTTGAACACGAACAATAACTTTACAAAGATATTTCTATCGTTGCTGTCCTTGTCCTGGGTGCGGATTAGAGCGCAGTCACGACACTCGTGGCCATGAAAACTTGGACTGCATCGCAGATAGTCAGTGGCCAACTTCCAGGTAGTAGTAGATTCATAGTGGACTTTGAGGTAGCGATGTTTGTGAACCTTTTTTTAAAAGTGTCAGAAATTCAATAAACACTTCAGAGTGAAGGAAACTCACCTGGTCTTGCGGTGAAAGTTTCAACCACCTTATTCCGTCCGGTAATGGTATGTGGTGGGAGGGCAGGAAGTGATTCAGAAATGTCGCAAGCTTCTTCCTGAACTGGTCAAAGGCGCGATTTGACCTGTTGTCTTCCTCCACTTGCGCTATGCTGGTAAGATTCCTAAGGGGTGAACCAATATGCAGGTGAGCTTCAAATGGCTCGTCGTCGTCGTCCTCTTCTTCGAGTTCTTCCCATGAGAGTGTGAGTTTATGTCGTTCCTCGTCAAGAAACACAATACGGCTGCGAATGAATTCCGCAATGAAGCTCTTATGATCGAGTTCAAGTATCTATGATATATGCGAAGTTGAAGTTAATGACGAGAAGCAGAACCAGAGTTGGCGATGACATACCTGACTAGCAATATCCTCACGATTGGTCTGCCGTAGATACCAACGCTTGATCGGTCCGTGCTGCTTCTCGTTTGGTCGAGTACTGAAGTTGCGGGCGGCACCTTTCGCGATGATGTCATTGAAGATGTGCTTTGAGGCGTGCATCTTGGGAAAGTTCCAGTTCTTCGTGACATCTGGATCGGTCTCATCGATAATTGCCATGTACTCCTATATCATGTTTGAATAAATACTATTGTCAGTATACTACATTGACATGAAGCAGAATCAACATAACATACCTCTAAATGCGTCTGAAACTTCAGAACCTCAGCTTTTCCTGCTTCGATTGTGCTTGTTGTGTGCACATCGAGTGACACATACATGTCGATATGGAGGTAGCTGGCTATGCACCGTAGAAGCGCATAGCCAGCTTCGTCATCTGTGCACGTCAGTACATTATGGGCAGTATATAAGATTTGCTATTCAAATTAAATATGAGTAGTTTGAACTGTTCAATCAACGTGCCATTGACATACCTTGGAAATGTCCCGAAGTTTGTTACCGTCACTGTAGGTAATGTTAGTAACTCAATCGAAATGATTCAAATTGCGCCAGCGTGTGAAGGCAGCAAACCTGTGGGCAATTAAAGAGGGTTTAATTAGTCTGATTCAGATAGCGAGCGTATTAGATAAATCAACTCACTGGTCGTCAATCTTCTTCTCCGCGCTGCGTCCCAGAGCTGCTGCATGTCATTTGAGCTTGCCAAATAGATGTTTCCCCCATTCCCCTATATGATACATGTGGAGGTGGTCCTGCGAAATCGTTTCGTGAGGGTTGGAATTTGGGATCCGCCAGAAGACATTCTATAAGGAAAAAAGTCAGATTCAATCAACACTTATAGGATATAATGAGCACTAACCATAACTGGCCACAGGCCCCGTTTTTTTAATGCCTCTTCTCCAGCCTTTTTGTCCCTATTCCACAGTTCTACGCAAGCTTGTGCATCTTCGGGCGATCAGATTGGGTAGGTAGAGGCATTGTCATAGAGCTTATCCAATGGGACAAGGCATATAGGACAGGGGCAATGACAATTCGTCCCCCGTATCAGCGCCATGACACATCTAGTATTGACTGATCAGAAAATCATCGAGAGAATTAGTAGATAACGTACTGTTCTTCGTAGTCAGCGGATAAGAGTAAAATGAACGCATACAACCACCTAACGATACCATCATAACAGAGATACGCATACCCTGTCTGGGCATAGAGTATTATGGTCTCGAGTAGCTTGAGAAACCCCTCGTGCCATACAATTCGTTTGAGGTTCACATATGTCAGTTTGCCATCTTGTTCAGAATCTTCAGGAACCTATGCAAAAGCGTCACAGAAGCAACAAGACTTTCAGTTAGATTTAATAGGTACGTACTATCGGCAGCCAACCAACCATCCGCCCGCCACCAAGCCCGTCAGTATTTCGGATGTGAACGGGTAAGTTCCCACATCGAGCGAAGACCGGGTAAGCTTTGACCGTGCCCGCAGAGGAAAGGTGTGTCTTATCTGCATACAGCATGAATGCAAATGGGACTCCATTTTCAGGTAAAGACGACTATAATACAACATGAAAGTAAGGGTATTGAACGACAGTACAAAAAAATAAGTCATACTTGGACGTTCCACCAACGATCCGCAGTCCAAGGTTCATGAAAGAAACGCTCGAAATGTGTCCCGTCGTGTTTGTATAACCGCTGTGCATCCCAAACGAAGTGCGGCGCCAGTAATGGGTCGTGTAATAAGTCCAAGGCCCAGTCCCACAATGGGCGTGTATATACATCAAATGGGAGGTCCTCCCATTTATGCCGGACAGTGATAGTATGTTTTTTGAACTGTAAAAATAATGGTAGCTACAAAAGGGAGACGTAATGTTCTCCTCTTACAGGTGTCATCTGACCAGCCACCCTGTCCCAGGCGGAAGAAACATCACGGTGGGACTTGAACGTGAGTTTTGCTTGACCGTCAGCGATTCTCCAGATGAGCCGCAACAGCTCATCCGTGTGGTCCTTGTTAAGGGCGGCGTTGTGTGCGAGTTCGGCAAACTCAAAGTCTGCATGACAGCTGAATGGCTGCCAGGGTTCTTCGTCGACAATGGGCGGCTGTTGGTCTTGCTTGCGTCCAAATGCAGAGAAAGTCTCTATAGAGGTTGCGTGGCCAGAATGTGGATGATACTCTGTCTTGAATGTATCAAGATCAGAGTGAACTGAAGGTACCGCTGCAAGCGAGGACAGAGTAGGTGGTGTGGGACCGTGAGATGCCATGCTGGAATCTGAATCTGCACCTGAATTGCGAAAACATTGAATGAGTATAAGCGCATCATGAATAGTCAAAATACATACGCTGTCGTGAGTCCCCACCAACACTCATTGCATCAACCATATCTGATCCCGTTTCAAATGACGGGCCTGCGATAAAGTCATCGGGCACATTCTCTGTGTGATCCTGGAGTGGGTCTGACACAACATGTGAACTAGTATTAGTTTGTCCCTTGAGAAGGCGCTTTCTCTTTCGACGTGCGTCTGATGATTGTGTGATATTAGTCTGCTCGTCAATATGAGGATAATTCACGACATACCTTTCTTTCTGATTTGCTCCTCCACTGCCTGCGCTGCGAGCGCTGCAAAGTCATCGTCATCCTTCTTCTTCTCTCGTCTCCTCAAACAGCTTTGTTCATGAGACCGTATGCCACGGGACGAGTACGGCTTGTTGCAGTATTGACAGTGAATCTGGTTATTGGATTCAGACGTTGAGGGTAATACATACTTGCGTCCCTCAATTGCGCTTCTGTTCAGCGCCATACAGGAATATTACAGGGAGAATATGAGACAGAAAGGCCCGAAGACGTGGGAGGAGGCAATACTGAGTAGAGAGGCGACGATAACAAGTCAGATTTGACTCGTCAAACGTTATCATATGCAGATCCAAATCCTTACCGGCAACTTCCGAACTCAGTTTGAATCATTGATGTGTGCCCGCTTGGAAGCAACTTGGAAGTGCCAAAAATATACTATAGTCCTTGTAAGTGACGACACTGACGAGGTGATTACTTGCAAGGACCTTAAAATAATTCACACCCCCTGGGAATACGGATGCAATACAGTTGTCAGGCACCTAAATAATGTCCCAATATGGATCACTTGCAAGGCACCCCTGGAGATTTCCGACAGGATTACCTGTAGATAAGTGATATCACTTAAAAGTGAGTCGCCAGTTGAACACCACATCAGTAAACTTTTCCACCCTTGAGCAGAGTGATGCCACTACCACTCCGCTTACAACGTATAATAGAACGAAACCCAATTTTGATACGTTATGGGCCGGCGGCAACCTTGACGATCATCTTTATCTTGTTCACAATGACCTCTGTCGTTCTCACAGAGGTTTATTTGAACTCAAACTTCAAAACCCAAGTAAACATGGATAATGCTACGTTGAGTGGCTTCAAAGTCAGTGGATCCCCCGGTGTAAGCCCCGTATCCATAATATTTAGATTCATGCTTACTACTAACACACAGCTTGTATTGTGAACATCCCTTTCTTGTTATCTATAGTCGAAATCTGACATATTTTAGGCTCGCCGACATGTTCTCAATCGACCTCGATGGGCAGACATTTTCTGTGAGTATCGTCTTGACATCTGTACAGTCTTATCTGAGGGTTTTCAGGTTCACTGGTCTCTTGTTGGCGCCTGTGGACATCAGTATACAGGCTCATCAAATGATATTTGTATTCAAAATCAATTCGTCAATAATGTCGCTCTGTATCTGAACGGGTGAGCGAACTTTCGCCTTTGAAATCTGACCTTATATTTCCCATTAGAAATGCCAGTGTAAATTGGAACCTAACAACCCCGATAGGCACGTTTGATCCATTAATGGTTCAAAATCCCCTACCAGTGACATACATACCCGGAAGAAAGTGAGCTTTAGTCCATATCTATGCCGGGCATTGATTCGAGCATCTTCGAGACAATTGCCAGTAGAAGAATATGACACGATTTTGCCCACTGATCCATTTCTTCCGTATACGCTACAGAAGCAAGCATCGACTCTTTACTACCCATTTGATGTGTAAGGGCATCACCTCATTCCTCCTTCAATATTAGTATCATTGACTTCCTGCAGGTACTCTGCATATGTATCGCTATTAGCCATTGACACTGACAGCAATCAATCACTGCCGATATCTGGCGTAATTGGATATGGAAGTGTGATAGATTGGAATGGTTCCAGTGTATTTTACCCGACTACAGTAGGGAACGAGACGTTGTACGCACTGGCCCTAACTCTCCGACGACAACGCATGGTCAAGGCTTTCGCCATCCTACTGGTTGTCACAAACTGTGAGAGTTACTACCTAGCATACATGGTCTGGCTTGTTCTCATCGGATCATAGGGGTTCTCTCTGTTACCGTTTTATGGATGACAGTCCTGGTGCTGTTCCGTGCGCACGTTGACGACAACCTCATCTTGATCTCGACAGCAGGTATGCGAGCCGCAGAGGATTGATAGATGTGCCACTGACAGGTTTGTAGTACTTTTTGCACTTCCACAGATCAGGGCCACTATGCCGGATTCTCCGCCATTTGGTAAGTGCCAGCAGCCCTGCACATGAATTTTATCATCCTAACTAAGATGAATGAGGGGCTTTCATCGGTACCTCGAGAACAATGCTATTTTGGGACTGCAACTGACGTATGATCCTAGATATTGCAGGATATTTTATGAATGTCTGTCTCGTCAGCATCTGTGTAAGTCTACATGCACAAAGTGCTTTTGCGATGATTCTCACCCCCTCTGTAGACTTCAATTCTCCTCTTCTCGCAATTACAGTACCATTATCAGCCAGTAGTCAAAACACCGGTCGAGTTCACGCGATCACAGGAAAGTAC
Source organism: Suillus subluteus (assembly GCA_016647755.1). Lineage (NCBI taxonomy): Eukaryota > Fungi > Basidiomycota > Agaricomycetes > Boletales > Suillaceae > Suillus > Suillus subluteus. The sequence continues at coordinate 21,942 of JABBWI010000445.1, forward strand.
TTTTCTTATGGAATGAGGCTCTATGGGTGCATATTTACGTCACATCGTCAACAACCACTGCGCTGTCCACGAGTTGCAACACACTAGCATTGATTTCCCCAACATATACCATCGGGCGATATTTAAATGATCACTTCATGATGTCCTTACAACATCGCTTGAAAGCTCACAGCAGCTGCGAGTCTGCGACTATCTCGAGTTCAAATTTACGTGCCTCGCTGACCCTGTCAACCACAAGCCACATCACCAATAACGCATGCAAACTGGACAAGGGACGAAAAACCTCAATTGGGGCAGCGAAGAATGTGTTCAGCGGCGTGGTGTCTCGACTCACGTTCCGAATGCGAAGTGTATCCAGCAAACCCTTAGCAGCTCAATTTCAAAGTATAAGCCCGAGGCCCATCGTGCCATCATTGCGATGCGCTGTGCTGTCAACAAGAAGGAGCGACGAGATTGTTATTGACCCAAACTAAGCTTAATACATAGTACTTTGTTTCACATGTACTCACCCGGTGACCTGCACCACCTGCCACTTGACCCACGGCTTGACCCGCACCCGCGATGCTCTGGCCCGGGTGGGTGCGGGTAGGCCTCTGAAAGTTTCAGTACCTGCGGCTCAAGTGTGGGTATGACCCGGGTCGGCATCCTCGTCCACACATGATGCAGTACGGGCGATCCCCGACTCCCACGTTAGTGGAGGAGGGCTTAGTCGAACACAAAATCACCCTCCCGGGAGTCTCCGTCACGGTGTGTCTGTCTATGCCACCCACCCCCGGACCTCGTCTCAGCCCCTGCCTTTCTGAAACAAGGGGAATAAAATCATCTACGACAGGGCCTATTAGCACGTGACAACGGACGAGGTCTCGCGTTTGAATGTTAGGAACTTAGAACATACTCGATAGATGGAAGGGAGGTCATCCAATTTATGTGAAACGCCGGGGACAACTAATGGAGCCTAGTGCCAGTTCATCATTCACAGCGATCACCTCTTTCCGGATGCTGCTGGGGCCACTCAGGAAGCCGTTCCTGAGTTCTCGATCGAAGACTTTGAGAGTATGTCGCTCCTGTCTTTTGCGACAGTTGCCTCTTCATCGATGATAACATTAGACACGGACGTGAGATTCACTGCAGGTAAGGACAATAGCAGTCAGCATTCCTGCATGCCTCACTGTTGCTCGGCGCAGGCATGATCAAAGAGCGGTTCTCGCCCAAGAAGAAGGCATCTAATGGGGCTGTGCAAGGTGAGTAGCAGTTTTGATGGGTGAATGCCTTTCAACATGCGACAGGCACCACGGACTGGACGCTGAAAGATAGGCTGGACCCCCAAGGTCTTTATCAGTCTGCCATTCAGCTCTATGGAATTGAAGACGTACCAGTCATTGTTCCCAACGTTCGCGACGCTGCGGGGGTGCTCATCCACTCATCCGAATACAGCCAGAAGATCACTGCACCTGTGCCTATCATGGTGGATGTTAACTTACGACTGTGAGTGTGTGCTAGTGCAAAGGTCCAAGGTCTCGCCTGCCTGAATACAGCTGGACTTTTGGTCCTGACGAGAAGCGTCTGAATAGCTCTCGAGTTTACCGGACGGGATTGAGGTCCATGGGGCTGCGGCCCACAGCCGGGGTTGCCTAGGGCTCTTCAACAAACTCGCGACCAAGGCAACTGATGCCAAAGGGAAGCGCAAGGCTGATGGACCGGTAGGACAAGCTTCGCCTGCGAGAGGCGCTGGCCAGAGTAAGGCTGCCCAAGGCACCAGGTTTTGATCGATCTAATCCCTTGCTTGGAATTTTCATGCATGGCCTTTCCACCTGTTTGAATTTGCGTGAATTGTGTATCTGGTGGGACACTTCATCTTCGTTTGTTGCGTCTGCCAGGGCAAGCTCTGGTGTTGGCCTTCAGTTTGAAGTTACTTGTCTCAGTTCTTGCGTGGGTATCAGCAGTTGCACTACGATAACCTACGTACTCAACGAGTCGATCGTTTGTACGGTACTATACCCGGTGTATTGCTTGAACCTCAATAATTTTGGCCTTGACCCAAATTCATGCGTGATGCAGCAGCATGCTGTCCCACAAAAGGAGTCGGGGTTTGGGGCGCGTAGTCGCCGGTACCTATACAGGGTAACATCACAGCACCCAAGCTCCTCAACTTAATTTCATGAACCAGCCGCGGCTGCGGCTCTTGCCGAGGCCTCTTCTTGGTCCATTCTGAGTTTCTCGACGTAGATGAATGTCATGATGATGGTATCCATCATATGAGCCACTTCAGGTGATACTTCCAGCATGGCTTCACGTTTCTTTCCTATGATTCCGAGAGTTGCTCTATGAGAGCGAGCGACCTCCGTTCGAGACGCATCATCCCGTGAGAGCTAAAATCCGACTCCTCATGTGAGAAACAGAGCATCTACATTAATAGAGTGGAAGCGTACTCACAACTACCACGCTGGACTTGAGGTCCCAGCGATAGGGACGGCTATCTGCTCCTATGAAGACGCGCTTCCTGCCAGAATTTTATTATGACGGTCCAGATTTCCCAAGACGCTATGTACTCACTGGCCCAATAGGCCTTTCTTCGGAATGAACTCCTTCGTCTCTACTTCAGTTCCACCATAACGAAATTTTGAGGAAGCAAAGTCGTGCCACTCGATCTCTCCCAAGACATCGAACTGGTCTTGCATATGATGCCGGTCGTCATTTGGCTTGATTTTCCAAATAGTCGTAGTACGGACGCCAAGTAGTCGGAACGGGGTCTCTGTTTTGTATATAACCTGCCCTTGCTCGTTGGTGATAATGGTATTGCGAACGTGTTCAGCGGAGAGGGTGAGAAAAATCATTGTGGGTATCTATGACTGCGACACTGTTGAACGTCGAGTGCTTCACGCGCTGCATTTAAAGTGGATGTGCATTAAGTGGCTGTTGTGTGGCTGTTTGAATTTAGTCGAGTCTAATTGGACGAGCGTGCTCTTTAACAGACTCGTCGGGTCTTCCCGTATCGCCTCTGTGGAGGTCTGTCCCTTTGCTACGGTACTACATGTGGCTGATGGCCCATGGGCCCAGTGCGTCGCGCAGCATGACGAATGTGTCACCTCCTTTAGTGGAGTTAATGGTCTATGTCTAGCGAGACTCAACGAGAACGGTCCCTTTGCCTCTTCTCACTCAAACCACTCGTCTCGCTAGGTAAGCCGTCTATTGTCGATTCTCACTCGAATCACTCGTCTCGATAGCACGTTTATTTGCTCACCCACTGCCCTTCTTCATGTACCATCCCGTTGTACGATATGTACTTGGACCGAGTTTGGAGCTGTCTGGTTTCCCAATCCATGGGATCCCTCCGCCCTCGCGGTGGGGTCCTTTTTTACTGGCTAATTCCTCATCGTCTGCGTCCCTACGAGACCTGAGCAAGGACAATCAGACATCCCAACCCAGCCGCGAAAGCCCCAGACTGGCTATAGGCTATAGAATTTGGCCCTGGAGTCTACGTCACGGTGGACGGTGGAATAGCCCGAGAGTGACCAGATCCCTGACTTTCACCTAGTCTAGTAGTCACTGGTCACTCCTGCTACAGCAGACACTTTTTCATATAGATACTCAACGAATACATTTTTACGCCACCTCTAGACTGCAAATTTCAAATCCCGGACTGCAAACCTTACCCGAAGAACCGACAATCATTCACACATAGAATTCGAAGGCGGAGTTGGGAACTGGCGCGTCAGCGGCGCTATGTGTTTAACATCAGATACATATTATCAAAACACTCGCCAAACAACAAGGGACGCAGAAGTCTTTTGCGACAATCTTCAACTGCAGTGAGACCGGTGCCCTGTAAGCCATATAGGGAACACGACCGATTTAATGCATTGAGATTGTCGGAAAACACTGGAGTGAACACCGAACTCGTGGCAACCTAAGAAAACACCTCTGAGAAAAGACTTGGCACACGTTCTGCAGCTCAGAGCATCCCCACGTTGGGACGTAGATTGAAATCCACCTCCAAAACCACTGGAGGCCCGAGGGACAGAATGTTCGCGAACATTGGATACAACTCAAGAAGGCTCTGAAGGAGATGAGCAGAAGACATATCAAACGAGAAATGAGTACTTACCCCCGCGCACTGGCGACAAGCGGTAGAGATTATGAACGACTTGATTGTCGCCGCGAACGACTTCAAGGCTCACGTCATGCACTGATCTAATGCATACCGATGACAACATCGTGCGAGATCCTGTGGACCACTCCAAATTCCACGTCGATGGTGAGAAAGTGATTCTCATAAGAATGCGGCAGCCAGGACCTCAACAAATCGTTGACGAGGCTGCGAATGACTGATGGAACGTCCGACATCAGAAGACACGAGGGCGTGAGGAATATTGAGATCAAATGAGGCGCTAACAGGAAGGAGTCCGATATTAATGAAGGCCAACATGAGGGACACAACGATGCGGAGCCTAGCCCTAGGGGGACAAACACCACACAATACGAATGATTTTGATATCGCCCTAGAACGATCATAGTTGCCTGATCACACAGATTGAGCCAAAACAAGTAATTGCACAGGATCTCGAAATCTACATACCGACAAGTTACAAGACCCAACTCCCTAACGGCTCCTAAGCGTAGCGGAAAAAAAAGGCAATCGGTTCATGCGCATACAAAAATACCAGTGCCGGCCTGAACCTTAACAGAGCCCTCTCCATTTCGTGGAGTCAGGTATCTTTTAATTGATGCGCGGAAGCCATGGCTTTAGCGGCTGCAGAGCTCAATTCTTAGATCCAGCTGCAGCTGGACATTAGCTCTAATCAAACGAGTCCCACGAATACATCCCTTCCTAGGTTATAGCTATGCGCACATGCTCCATGTTGGCTCATGGTCGTCTTCGAACGAACTAATAATATAGATAAAGTCCCCAGTCACAATTGATATGAGTACCAATCTTCCCTTTCCCACCGTTTTTATAAATGACGGATGTACTTATATTTAGTGAGATCCTAACACGGTTCATCCTTTGGTCATCCAAGCATGTAGTGTTGGAAGACCTTGAGCTTACTTGCCCCTACTAGTAAACACCGTTTCATGTTTCAGGTAGAGGCTGGTAGAGGGTCGTGATTCTGACGTTGCCTTCTTCTCCAAATGGGAATACTGTCGAGATAAAGTAACAGATTGATCTGAGATTGATCTCGGTGTAAAATTCTGAAACCCGGGACATGCCATAGGAACTTTACCATGTACAGGTCTGTACAGGTGCCGGGCTATGTAGCCTGTCGGTGTATCCTGGCACTACACGTCCAGCTGAGCGGATCCAGGCGGATCCGCGTTTCCTCTGGTTTTTCTAATCTTCGGATCACTGATGGGCGGCGTCATATCGATGCAACCTTACATGGTGTATTTATGCCCACTGGGAGGTTCGAAGTCCTTGGACAGGAACAAACGAGATCTAGCCTTAGATATGTTAAATTCGAGGAAGGGGGGAAGAGCTGCCTGGTTGTTGTTCAAACACCGCCTAACTTGGCTACTACCGGTATCTTGCCACAGGGTTGCAAGCAGTGCGAATACTACACCACGTACGTGAATAGAAAGGACAAAGGAACAGCGTTGAGCGTCGTCGGTGCTCCCCAAATATGACCAATCACTGCGCTAACATTAACATGACAGCAGTCTGGAGCTCAACGTCGGACACCTGCAATTGCTCGGTCCGATAGGTCAGCCTGAAGGCACTGCCTGGGACGTTAGACGGTCCACACTGGGGGTAAGAACATCCAGTGTAACGGGATTCCGCGGGTGAAGCTGAGGCACCCACATATATGGAAAGAGTGGCCCCCGCGCCATATCAGAAAACAGGCGTCAAGTGCGCAACGGCCTGCCGAAGACCTCGTGGGTCCGTCGTTGTGCCCGCTCGGAGGTGCATGGAGGTCGTCTCGTCACAGCGATTGATCGCATGACAGATAACTTGATAAGCCAAGCAGAGCGAAAGAAGATGATACGGTGATTGTACGTGCATGAAGTGTGTAGTGCCCAGGTTGTCATGACCTCGAGCTTGCTCTGTTGACAAATACTGCCAAGATAAAAAGTCCAAACAAGGTAGAATCCGCGCGCGGGTGACAAAGGTGTGAAGGGAAAGAAGAGTACAGACGAGAGTAGCAGCGTGCCGACCACGGAATACGCGCCAGGGTAACAAGAAGATCGCCAGGTGGCGAGAGTAATTATAAGCACTGTGGGGAAGGTCTTAGTTGGGGGAGGTTGCGACCGATGGGCCGCCAGTGGAACACGCACAAGGACACAGCGCTGCTATGCGTGGGTGGGTCAAGGGCGCACGCGCGCAACGTGGGCAAATATTGTAGGGGGCCGTTGCATGAGAGAATTTCTGTATTCATTAAAGCTTGTAGAGGGGCTGTCAACTCAGATCAGAAAGACGGACAGCCGAGAATTCAGAATAGTCAAATTACGTAACTGCCAGCGCCCTTGTCAAAGCCTGCCGAGATTTTCCCGTGTCACGTGACTGTTTGAAGACACCGGAGTGACGTGCACAGAGACGTGTTTTCTGCACCATTTTCGTGGCGAAAAATTCTGGATACGCTGTAGGAAAGTTATAGTATACTGTGCCGTGCAGGGGATAATTTTTCCAGCTGCAAAATTCGAGTTTCTGAATTGCTGCAGAGGGAATGACGGCACAATGGACTCCAACTTCCAAGCATCACGACATGATTTCGTATACCTCCGAGACGCCGCATCCGGCGTTGGCTCCACGGCGAAACCCCCGTGTCCCAGAGACAGACTCGATTTTTTCGTCTTCATGGGACACGCTGCCTTTTCGGTAGCCGATCTGCTTACCTGAGGCATTTGCACATATGTGCATTGCCCTGCGCCCATCATCGACGCTCACCTTCCCGCCGGCTTCCTCTCGCTCGTCGACACAGCGAGCGCGTGCTATCCGCAGGCACAGCTGCCGTATCCAGGGACAGGTTCCTCCCCGCAGCGACCCCGCTGTACTTTCCGTATCTCACGACAGGAAAGCTTATGTAAATGGTTGAGAGAAATGAAGAAGATATTTTCACAATGTGGCCGGAACTTGCCGTCAGCCACAAGGCTCGGAGAAACACTTGTTTCCGCGTCGTTTTCGATGTGGAAATATTGTAGCTAGTCAGGTGCCTACAGTACGTTGAACTCATCTCGCGCCTTGGCAGGCCTCGGCGCCGCCGCAAAAACACGTCTGGCGTGTTTCCATATCCTGATTCACCATGCCGACAAAGTGCTTCTCTCGAGAAGCCCGTGCCCCACAGCTAGCCTGACACTTGACTGACCTCTGTGGGAAGTAGCCTGACCTGAAAATAAGGTCTGAACCGTTACAGGCGCCCGTAGGACCGTGTTTTCAGCGCGAGAAGTAACTTGGCCTGAAAATAAGGTCTGCTTCATTTAGATTTTCAACGTTAGATCACTAACATTGCCCGCGTGATATCTCGCACAGTCTCGGGTGTTCTGCCCGGCATGAATGGCAAAAACACCTCTAAGTAAAAGCTAAAAATTCTCACATCTGGCAAGGCACAGTCGATGCATTGCCCTGATGATAGTATTTGATAAATAACAGGAGGAAGCAAAGATCTTCAAGTAGGTTGCTACGATGTCGGGCACAACACCCTCTCCTGAGCCCGGGACCGGGAAAAACTATGGCGTTCAAATCGCGTTCGTATTCTACTCGCATCACCTCCCGCGCGGTATATCGCTGACTTAACAACGAACAGATACCGTACATTATCAGTTCGCGCTGAAGAGAAACAGAGCCGAACGACTTCCAAATCTCCGCCAGACCCAGCGGATGCAATTGCAAGCATAGATGCCCATCTACTGAGTGTCGACGAAGTATATACCCGGTATTCCAGCCATCCCACAGTCGGTTTGGAGCATGCCGCTGTTCTTCGCAGGGAGAGTGATGGCAAGAATGTCATTAGTCCTCCACCCACCGTCTACTGGAAGAAAGCGCTTAATTATATTTTTGGTGGCTTCAATTTTCTGATGTGGATCGCGTTCATCCTGACTATCGTGAGTGCCGTTGTTCGCCTGCCATTGTGACTTTTCTAATATATATGTTAGCTCTCCTATGCACCGCTCGGGCCTCCTCTAGCTTTCACTCTTGGTGTTGCCGTGCTGTTGGTTCGTGACTTTCAACTCTAGTGGTCAATTTCCCCCTTCTCATCAGCTACAGCTCCTCGTCATCATTGTTTCTGCTACATTCTATGCTTTGGTCGATTGGAACGCGAGCAGAATCATGAAGTCGATAAAATCTCTAATTGCACACGAGGCTGCGGTCATTAGGGACGGAAAACAGCAAATAATCAAAGCTGCTGACATCGTAGTTGGTGATGTTGCTGTGCTCAATGCTGGCGACCGTGTCCCGGCCGACATGCGTGTCGTGCAGGCATCGTCCGACCTTCGCTTTGATCGCTCTCTCCTGACGGGTGAAAGGTTTGTTCCTTGTCCTAGGTGCTGGAATTTGGCTAAAGTCCAATTGCAGCGAAATGATACCGGGAGCTCTTGATGCAACATCCGAGAATGCTCTGGAGACTCGTAACCTTGCACTGACTTCTACTTTTGTCGTGCAAGGGACTTGCCATGGTGTCGTGTTCGCCATAGGAGACAGGACTGTCATGGGACGCCTTGTCAAGATGTCGGGAGAAACAAAGTTCAAGCTTACCACTATCCAAAAAGAAGTGTGGTTTTTCACGAAAATCATTTCGTGTCTCGCACTCTTTTTCTTCAGTTTGTCTCTTCTTCTATACGGCGTTTGGTTACGGACATCGTATCCTGGGTATGATGCCACCGCGTCTGTTGCGATCGTAAATTCAATTGGCTGCTTGACTGCTTTCGTTCCCCAGGTAAGTGGCAAGCAGTGAAAGTTTATATTCCCTTCTTAGTTGACATCTTGCAGGGCCTCCCGATTTGCGTGGCACTCTCGTTGACTGTTGTTGCCCGTCGCATGGCTAAACGTCAAGTGTTGGTCAAGAACCTGGCGACCATCGAGACGTTAGGATGCATGTCTGTGTTATGTTCCGACAAGACAGGCACGTTGACTGAGGGAAAGATGGTAAGATGAACGATGGATTTGCTCTTACTAGCTCGCTGATGGACCCACAGATGGTAGAGAACATTGCCTTCCTCGATGACGTATTTGGTGTCGAGGAAATTAACGAGAGGGTTACGAAGGCATCAGACCCTACCGTATTTTCTGCTTTCAAGGCACTCCATCAGATCGCCAGGCTTTGCAACGGCGCGAAATTCGACGCAACGACTAACCACCTTCCTGTGCGGGATCGTACGATCAAGGGTGATCCGACTGATACTGCTCTTTTGCGTTTCTCCGAGGCCCTTTCCATCCCGGAGCTTGGTGTGGATGCCAGTACTCTTCAGCAAGATTATGAGAAGAAGTTCGAGATCCCTTTCAATTCCCGCAACAAATGGATGCTTTCTGTGTTCTCCAAGGTCAACACTGCTGAAAAGAACGTAGAGTCGACATGGATTTTCGTCAAGGGAGCTCCTGATGTTTTGTTCCCTTCCTGCAGCAGTGTGCTACAGAGTGATGGGACGGTTGTCAAGTTGTCAAGTAAGGCGAGGCAGACGCTTGCCACGCTTCAAGAGGATTGGTCAAGCCAAGGCCAACGAGTACTCATGCTGTGAGTATGAGCACTTTCGACTTAGCACTCTGACATCTAATATCGATTGCCGAGGCAATAGATGTAGGAAACCCATAGAAGAAATCAAGACTGGACTTCTACCGAACGACATGGAAGATCTCATGTACCAGGAGATGTGTGATTTGACCTTGGTTGGTCTAGTCGGAATCCGCGATCCCCCTCGCCCGGATGTATTGCCGTCGATTGGCATCATTCGACGAGCTGGAGTTCGAGTATTTATGGTCACTGGTGATTTTAGGCTTACTGCTCTAGCTATTGCACGCCAGGTAGTTTTTCTTTATTTTCCGCCGCCATAAAATCCTTATTGACCCCCTTTTTCAGGTTGGTATCATTACCCAGCATGCCGTTGACAGCATCCAGGATGTCCAAGCCGCTGCATCTGAGAAGCTCTCGCCGAAAGATTATCATCTTATTAAGCCATCCGATGATGATCCTATCCGCTCCCTGGTACTTACAGGAGAAGACGTCGCATCTCTCACACCGTTTGATTGGAATGTCATCGTCGGGCAATACGCTGAAATTGTGTTTGCCCGCACCACGCCTGACCAAAAGATGAGGATCGTCCAGGAAATCAAGGCCCGCGGCGACAATACTGTGGCTGTGACTGGTGACGGTGTCAACGATGCACCCGCTCTCAAAGCCGCTGACATTGGTGTTGCGATGGGTAGTGGCAGTGATGTGGCCAAGGAAGCTGGTATGGATTTTCCTGATGGTCTTTTCGATGACATTAATACCATCACTCTCAAGCCGCCTTGATTTTGTTGAAGAATGACTTTGCTTCCATCCCTGTCGCGATAGAGATGGGTCGGCTGGTCTTTGATAACCTGAAGAAAGTCACATTGTACCTCATGCCTGTAAGTCGCATTTGCGGAAGCAGTATAATCTCAGCGGGTTTGATACTAATGGTGTCGCAGGCTGGAAGTTATTCGGAATTCATGGCGGTCCTCGCAAACGTATTACTAGGCATGCAGCTTCCCATGAACTCGTATCAACAAGTCTGCTATTGCATCACCAATGATGTTATCATGTCCATCTCGCTAATGTATGAACAGCCGGAGTGGGGTGAGTGCTCACGCATTCATGAGTTTTCCAATGCTCACTTCGTGTTGTAGACTTGATGCGGCGCAAACCACGCAACGCCAGGACTGATAGGCTTACGGATTGGCGCCTTTTCTTCCATGTCTACTTGGTACGTTTCATGACCTGGGTGACCTAAACGTGCTCATATATACTTGCTCAGTTCTATGGACTGATGCTGTGGCCCTGCGCGATGGGGATGTGGTTCTTGTACATGAGCCAGCAGGGCCTCGGGTTCTATGACGTTATCTTGGCTTTCAACAATTGGGGGTCAACCCTGCCTGCCACCGTAAACCCAACCGAGCTCGTCTATGTTGGTGAATCCATTTAGTGTGTCGTTATTCTTTCCTCTCGCGATGTTGATTCTAATAAGAGTCACTAGCTATGTGACGGTGGCCATCGGACAGTACGGGACTCTTCTATCGGTTCGCAACCGCCGAGTATCGATACTGCAATCAAATCCTCTATGGGGCCCGCGTCGCAACCTGTTGGTACTTGTCGGTATGACGGGCACCATATTGATTTGCATTGTGAACCTCTATGGAGCTGGCTTCCAGCGGGTGTTTTACATGAGGCCTATCCCTGGGATGTTCTGGGGTATTCCATTTACCTTTGCTTTGGGGATCTTGCTCGTGGACGAAACTCGCAAAGCCATTGTGAGGAAATACCCGAAGGTATGTTTTGAGTTGCACGAGCGTACTGGAACTTGAATTCACACTTTTCTACAGTCTTTCGTTGCGTGGCTGGCATGGTGAACTGGTAATTATATGAAGTTGGATTTTTTTTGTTAGTACTGCTCGGTGTAATTTAATCAATATGCAAATGTTATCCACTGCTCAGCAGGAAGGTTATGCAGATTGCATTTATTTTGATATTTGTAAACGACAAGGGCTTCCACATCGCCTAGAAAGGTACCGGAAAACGGAGCCCAGCTGAGCGAACGTTATCTTCTTTCATTTCCTTCGATAACGAGCTCGACCTCGCTCGACCTTGCTCGGATTCATTCTCGCTCTGGACATCCTTTCTTTTGTACCCACCCCCCTCTCCCCAGACAATTAGTTTTATCATGATCATATGCACACACATATCATAGCGCAATTTTGTAAATTTATCACTAAAGCAATAGCAATTGCTACACGATCGAATTCGCGGTCAGTTTGTCCCGCCTCGCTCGGTCCAGCCCTAACCACCTGAGATCGTGTTGACGGTCAGTGTGATGATGACATGTATTTGGCCATCTACGCTTCATAATCACACTGGGAATTCAGTCATTTTGATAGTTGACCTTCTCCTACCACATCGCAGACAGTCTTCTGCGGCCGCAACTAAAGCCATTCGAATATCTTTACTATTATATGCCCATAAGGTTTATAGACAGATCCCGAAAAGACAATTTGACAGCCAAACCAACTTTAATCAGCTCTTATCAAGAATCCCACCATGGAATCGTTCAAAGCACCAGTCTTCTCGACATTCCCGCCGAGTCTCTTACTCACATTACTTCATTCCTCTCTCCTCCGTCGCTCCTCGCACTCTCCAGGACAAACCGGCGTTTCAATGAACACATAAATGATGATAATACCTGGTACCGAGCCTTTATCAATCAATTTCTTGGGATCGGACCTGAGAATGACCTCGAGAATGAGAGGATTCTCTTACTGAGGAAGTCAGAACGCACTTGGCGAAAGGAGTTTATCATGAGGCATAACTTGAGGAGGTTTGTAGATGTGTCTCATATTCAGTTCTGCTCTTATCTTTTATCTCAGACGCTGGGAACGTTCACGGAATGGGACGATTACTCATTCCCCTCAAGACACTACCATCGACGGTGTCCATCTGATGTCTGAGTCTGGTCTTCTCACATCTTCGATTCAATACGGAGTAGTGGCTCGCTCGCTTCCGCTTAGCGGCAAAGTTCTCAAGGGGTACCTCGACGCTGCTGGAACAGGATTGGGTATAGGAAATCCCAATGTTGAATTTACACCCAACGTCTCTACCTGCAGTCTCACTTCTGATGGTGGCACTGCCAGGGCTTTCTGGGGAAAGCGTAACGGGGAAGTGGCGGTGACTACGGCTGCTCGGGTTATGGATCCTGGGCGTGCATCTTCAAAGCTAGTTAGATGCAAAGTCGAAGATCACCATGATGGCGTTGTGAACGAGATTGTGTTGGATCCTGTTGTTAACCGATTTGTTTCCGGAGGCGCCGACGGGCAAGTCAAGTTGTGGGATACCAAGACGGTTGTGTGCTTGTGGTCTAGTGACAAGCAGCTCCGCTCGCTTGTGGTCGACCCGTTCCTTAAGGTGTCTTCTGCTCTTGCAGACGGCATCATCGCAGGTGCTTTGAGTAGCGGAGACATTATCTTGTGGACATCGTCCCGACAAGTCCATTCGGATGACTTATCCAGCCCGGCATCGTTTGCACAACATCGCATCGTGTCGCCCATTTCCAAAGGACAACCATCTCCCCAGGATGCACTCATACCCAAACCTCAGCCAACTGTACTATGTGTCCGTCGCCACTCACAGACAACGGCAGCACTACTCATCGGGTACTCCGATCACCCGTCCTTCTATCGTATTGTAGTTGACCTTACATCCGGCAAATATGAAACCACCGCATTTGGTGATCCATCATTCGGATACAACTCCATCACCGAACCTGTCTTTGCAGCTCAGCCAGATGATTGCAGTTTCATCATCACTGGCGATCTGTTAGGTTTCGTTGGCATTTATGATTGGGACACCCCTCAAACATCATCTTCCGTCGTACCTTCCCGTAGATTCGAGGCTCACGAAGATGGCGCCGTGACTGCGCTTGCTTGGAGCTCGGTTGTTCTTGTCACAGGTTCTGCACGTGGGACAGCGACGGTATGGGACGCGCTCACCTTGGAGCCTCTTAGGCTGTTTTCGTCCCCAGTCCCCCGTGCTACATCGGGTCTCGAAGTTGGAGGTGTTAGCAAGATTGTGATTGAAAAGGAACTTTTGGTCATCATTGGAGACAATAGAGTGATGTCATGGAAAGTGGGACAAGTACACCACCGTGATGCTCCGCACAAAAGCAAACATGCTCGTGCGAATAGGAACCCAATTTCCAAAGGACAACGTACGCACGTTTTACTCTTTGTAAATTCTCAACTGATCGAACGTTGCAGAACGATACGATCTGCGCAAGGTTATCAACGAATCCAAACGTGAACTAGCAGAGGAGAATGCCTATGCGCGGCATACCATGGGGCGAGAACGCGAGCAACGTTCCACTCTCACCGTGCTTGGACTGTCGGAATCAGAGGCAGTAGAATATGTTTTAATGCTCTCCCGCGAGGAAGAGGAGCATCGCCGAGTTTCCCATACCCTCGATGAAGGTGTCTTCGAGGTTGACTTTGAAGACGAAACTTTCTTGCCACTCGCTTCAAGTTCTTCGACAGCGCATGGTTCTGCCAACCAGTCTTCTTCCAGTTCTCTTTCTGATTACTGTTCCCATGCCTATCCACGCGCCGCCCGTCCTATGACGAATGAGAAAGTACAGGTGTCTCCTGTCTTCGTCCCGGAACCTATGGAAGCTGGCGTTACCATAAGCCCACTCAGGATACCTGCATCCCTGCCGAGTTCTTCGACGGGTACAAGGTCTTCGCCGGAAGTGGCTCACAGCACATCGTCCTCTTTCGAACACTTTCCGTCGATCAGTTCTAGCATTTCCTCATCGACCAGCAGCCTAGAGCGCACTCGTTCTGCGTGGAGTACGCCCTTGCGGTCGCCGCCTTTATCCCCACAGGTTGGCACACCTATCTTGCGCACGTCTAGTGCTTCGTTTTCTTCTGCAAGCATGGAAATTCATGACAGGTGGTCCGAGGGAGAGCTCCGGGCGCCCCTGGATTTAGATGAAATGGACGATGATTTGAAGTTTGCGATTGAGTTGAGTCTTGCGGAAGCGCGTAGTCGAGGCGAGGTTTGAAAGTGGGGAGGTAATATATGCGCACGCTATTCCATACGCGAAGTCGAAAGGCTTGTAGTCTGGTCGTTTTCTTTATCGTCTCGGGGCTTAAGGCCTAGACTCACGAGACTCGTTCGTCTATGATAAGGATTAGCCCACATCTGTAAAACTTTTCCATCAATGAGTCATAGATTGTGCACGGACCGCCGTATCACACGGAACACAGTAGAACTAGAAGTACAAGCTGTAGGGGTAGCGACAGCCCCCTGACGAGAGGTTTTGCAGGCTCGAAACTGCTGCCAAATCCACATTACTAGCACCATGTTAACAGCGCCCTATAGCCCTAGGTGACGGTGGACTACAGCAAGGTGCGAAAAGGGTGGTCAGCCTATTAGAGCCACTCCGCGTAGACTAAATTATATGCCGCCTCGTTCCTCGGCGGCTTAGAAACCCATCATGCTGCTGATACACGATGGATTGAATAGAGCACCGGAACAATCTTTCTAATTAGGACTACCTATTACATGTCTTGAATGTAACCGTGACGTGTCAAAGGGTCGCCATTTGCTGCAGAAGGTAGACGTAGACATTGAGCTCTGAACGGAAAGAATTCTGTTGCATTGTCCGTGATGAGGCGGAGGACAGGGCCTCTGGTTCTGTCATCTAGGAAAGTCAGAGAAGTCCCTCCTTTCTCTTGTGGCATGCTGTAATGGGATGCTTTAAGATACGATGGTTGAGAGATGATGAGTGTGGGGGGTCTTCCTCCGTTCCCCCCGCATTACCCTCTCATGATCCTCGTCATCAACGGTTCCGTGTTTGGAAAATAAGTGTGGGGGCCTGACCCATCAGATGACACTTTCTTGACAAAAGCTACAATGTTGCACACTCTCCCGTCTGAAGAGCGTGAGCCATGATGCTAGAGCAAAGTCTCAGGGGACGTTAAAGGCAACACTGAGGCAGGACGACGATGAGGACTTCGGACATCAAGATCTACGAGGAAGCAAGATGCTATCGGTGACAACGATAGCGGTAGAGACGACATGTAGTGTGGACGGTGTCAAGACATGATAAGGACATGGAAAAGGAAAAGACTCTCGGAGGCTAATCCCCCGAGACGGTAACATGTGTCTGTCCGTCAACAGGTATTGGGGTCCATCGTCCATCGATGAGGTCCTGCAGGGTGGGGTTACTCGCTGCCAGATCATCAGCTCAGTGCATTTATCCAAGTGTTTTTGTAATAAACATGCTTACCATCTGGATCGATGCGATATAGATATACAGCGAGTCCGTCTTTCCCCGCGGCTGAATGGAATCTGAGAGAATATAGTGAGCGAAAAGACGGTTTCGGCCGAGTCACCTAACCCTCCGACAATTTTTGTTGTTGCGCATTAATGTGACTTGCATGAAGATTTCTTTGATTTCTTCAACGGGTAAATAATTATCTGGTGAGTCTTCCATCCCAGCCAGGGCCTTCTCACTTGCAGCAGTCAATGCATCCCACAAATCTATCTGCCGCCGGTTTTAATCAAAATCACAAACACCAGCAGTGTTCGTGTGTCCGGGTTCAATGAGAGTTTGGCCCACGTCGAGAGTAATTGCACACTGAGTGACTCATGACCATTCTGAATCGACTCTGCAAAGACTTCAGTTGTGATAATTGCAGTCGACTCACGTCCGCAACGGGGGCAGTGACATGCTAGCTGACATTATGGTTATTTGGAGAGACTAGCAGCATAAGCGGCCTATATGAAAAGGTGTATTTGGACTCGTATCTTTAGAACTTAGCATAGACAGGCATAGACTCGAAAAGAAAAATTACCGCGGCTGCATAGGGTTTGGAAATAATAGCAGCGCGATACCGAGCACAATGAAAGGATACGAGTGAACGACATTCAACGTCAGGCGGGGCTTGTCATATTGCAACGCGACCCAGGTGGCTGATTGAAATTCATTGAATTGCAGGAAAATCGGGGTCTGGGGCAGGACTCGAAGCTGTGTGACTTGGTGGACAAACATTACATAAGCAAACCTGTCTTTGCCAAATTACTTACCTGTGCTAGGACGAGTGCTAGATCATCTCGTACGCCTATCAATATGGACGGGATGAAAGCTGCAAAGTACGATGTTCATGAATTCTTATATTCATTGGTATACTGAAAAATCCCAAGGAGACGCAAAATTACAGACAAATCCGTCCCAAATGCTCTTGCGCAACTCCCAGAGTTCGCCGAGGACTCACAAATGTACCAAAGCTTGTTAGAGATGGAAAAGAAGCTTGACTGGACAATGAACCGGAAAAAAGTGGAAGTGCAAGACGCATTGGCGCGCAATCCCACTGTATGTTTCGCATGCCTATAACATACGATTGGTCTATTGAACGGATAATCAGACTGTGCGTACACTGCGGCTATTCTTGAGTCATACGGTCTCTGGGCAGCTGTGGCAAACTGGCGAAGCCGGCGCTGAGGGGGTAAACTTCGAGACGGGGCAGGGAATTCCAGCCTGGTCCCTGAAGGTTGAAGGGCGACTATTAGAGGCACGTCTATTTCAGCGAGGATCAGTGCATTGCTTTAACGTCCATGAAGCTTCCCAATCAACGTGCGCGGGACAGGGTTCCTCCTCGGAAGTTCTCAACTCTCATAAAACGAATGATCGTCGAGCTTGACCGCGACCCAACTTTGTATCCAGACGGGAATGTCGTCGAGGTATGCGAGCTTGTTTGAAATGAGGTGGTTGTCTTGTTCTGATTTGTTGTTTCAGTGGCCACGAGGTCCGACTATTCAGCAGCCTCTCGATGGGTTCACCATAAGGCGAACCGGAGACCAGCCAACGAAAATGCGCCTCATAATATATCTCGAGCAGACACCAGAGCAGTATAAAGTGGCTCCAGACCTGGGTATGTCTCGCGCATCTTGACTTGAGTTCTCAACATCATGGCACTTCTCAGGCAATGTCTTGGGCATTAAAGAGGAGAGTCGTGTTGGCATCATCCAGGCTATGTGGAATTATATCAAAATAAACGGCCTGCAAGACAAAACGGATCGTCGAAGAATACGCGCTGACGATTATTTGAGACCGGTACGCTGATTCTGCTGATTCTTCACTATCATATGAAGTTTATAATTGCAGATCTTTGGCGGAGACGGCATTATGTTTCACCAACTGCCAGAGCTAGTCAATCGATATTTGATGCCTCCAGACCCTGTAGTCATCCATTACTCCATCAATCCAGCACAGGTACCCCCAGAGCGCCCTTCTGCATGGGATATTGAAGTCAAGATGGAGGACACGAGTCTGAAGAACCGTATCATGGTGACGGTACAATCAAGTAAAGATAGCATGTCCGACCTTACCAAGTTGGATGATGAGGTAAAATGCTCACTCCCTCTGATCCGACTCTTTCTCTAACGCCTAAAATTGTAGATTGCGCTGTTATCACAGTCACTACATAACTCGCACACGAAGCGGCAATTCCTTCAAAGTTTCGCCAGAGACCCAGCTAATTTCATACAGATGTGGTTGGCGTCACAGTCTCGTGACTTGGAAAGTGTGCTTGGGAGTGGACCGAGTGAAGGTGCTACGATCCGTGCTGAAGAATTACGTAGGAGCGATTTCTTCAGACTACCTTGGGTTGAGGAGGCTGTTGCTGTCCACGAAGGATTGCGCCTGGCATCTCGAGGCATGCAATGAAAGTTATAGAACTACGGTTCCTTGCTGTGTCGGCCCTGCTTTTGCAGTCTTATCTTATTCTAATCGTTGCATTGTTGTACTTACGTGTGTATTTCGCGAAGAGCTTTCGATGATCATCTTATGCTACGCACACTGGTGGCCCGACTCACCTTATTTTTTTTGACTCCGAAATGAAACATGAGATAAAGACAACAATAGCTCTGATAAGCGCTGTCTGACAGGCATTACGGTGGTACACCTTTTTCATTCTTACTGTCATGGCCAGTAGACAGGCAAGTCCTTTATTAATTGCTTTTGAGTCGTGTAGTCATGAAGGTGGTTCGTATCACAGCTCGGGAAGTTGAGGCAGGTTAGTCGCCAATTTGTACTACGTGACTTCTCTACTCAGCTGTTGGAATGAACAGTGGGCTGGTGAGAAAATATCCTCGCGAGATAAGACTATCGTCACAGACGAGTTCAAGGACATCGAGCAGGACATCGAGCTTCGAAAAGAAGGGATCCTGAAGTGCGTTCGCCTTTCGCAGAACTGTATAGAACCAATTGACATCGCACGCGATAAGGCTGCAGGCAGCCGCAGAAGATTACCAGCATGTGCTTTCCAAAAAGAAGGAATCAACCGTTGCACAGGAGACGGAGAAACTTGTGCCGCTGGATGCACTGGGAATCGTGATGATCTCCCATGGGGAAGAATTTGGAGACGATTCTGCTTTCGGTACGCCAACACTCTTTTGTCTATCTACTTTCCCTTAGTTGATATGTCCAGGGACGTCACTGGTGAAATTGGGTAGAGCCCATTGCAAGGTTGCCACCCTGCAGGAGGCGTACGCCCTCACTTTTCAGGATACCTTCATCACCTCCTGCCAGAACTTCGTTCAAGACATTAAGGACTACGAACACCAGCGGAAAAAGCTGGAGAGCAGGAGGTAAGACAAGCTAGTGCTCCCGCCGCCGTGAAGGTGCTCACTCTGAGTTCAACAGGCTGAGCTATGACGCCGCCATCACTAAGTTGGATAAGATCAAAAGCAGCAAGAAGGAAAAAGAAAAAGAGAGGCGAGAAGCTGAGGATGAGCTTCAACGCAGCCGTCTGCGCTAGTGAGTAACACCCTCACATCAGTCATCTAACTTGCTGACAAGGACGTAGTGAAGAAACTGCTGAGGATGTGCGCTCCCGAATGCAGGCCATTCAGGAAAACGAGATACAACAACTTCGAGAGTTAACGTCGGTTTTGGATCTTGAGCTCAATTTCGCCAAGCAGTACTACGAAGTATTGCAGGATGTGAAAGCAAACTGGTGTGACGAGTATGTTCATCCCAGCCAACCTGGATCTAGCTTCTGATCCCAAATATCTTTAGGTCCACTCTGGCAAAGTTCGAGACTCAACGGAGGACCTTTCACCCTCCTGTCTTCTCACGTGCCACAGACGATGGCAAATTTAATTCTGTATCCAAGGCGTCCGTGATTTCCCATGCATCTGGTGCAGTAGCTTCCTCCGACGGTTCCGATGAGCATCATTCGTCGCCTATCTCCACTCGCCGCAAGTCGGACGCAGGGAACAGGACTATCTCACGACCATCGTCGCGGGCGTCTCGTAAACGCTCCGATAGCAATGCTACACGGAAACGTTCTGATAGTGATGTCACATCTGGTGCCCCCGAGACTCCAAAGGCAGACAAGTCGGGTAAGATGATGAACGTTACTGGTTGGGCATCGAGTGCTATGAGCTCGATGACGGGAAGAGGGAAGAAAGACAGAGATAACTTTGCAACTCTCACCAACGATGACGACCCTGAGACAGATATCATCGACTCTCCCCGCCCTCCAAGCTCTCGATCCTTTTCTCGGAAATCACCCAACTCGAAGGCGAAAGAGCTACTTAATGGGTCCCCCAAAATGCCGACTCAAATCATGAAACCGCCTTCCCAATATGCACGAAAGCTTGTTCGGGCGTTACATGACTTCACAGGTTCATCAGATGAGCTCACCTTTAAAGCTGGTGACGAAATTATTGTTATCCATGAAGTCCTGGATGACTGGTGGCTTGGCGTTTTATCAAACGGTCGGAAGGGGTTGTTCCCCTCTACGTATACGGAAACCATTTCATTGTCACCATCTTATCGAAGCTCGGCGCAGTCATCTGAAGACGACCATACTGCCGCGAGCGAAGACAGCGAAGACGATATCGGTTACCTTCTCGGAGGTCGTGTTATGGACACGAGTCATCTATCTACGAGATTTGGTTTCGATACAGAGAGTGTCACTAGTACCGTTCCTGAAGATGAGGAAGAGTCAAGATTGGTGACAGCGAAAATTGTTGAAGAAGATGTGTACTATAACCCGCGTCGCACATCTCCACAACTACTTCCGCCTTCCATCTCAAGCAGCCGATCTACCTCTGATACCGGCTTTGCAATCAAGCGTGCTCCCCCGCCTCTTCCATCACGTCGACCGACTAACCCAGCTGCTCCCCCGCTACCTAGCCGCAACTCTACCAGGACCCAGTCACAATCTAACAGTCCCCGTCCTCTGACATCGGCATATCTGACACCATCGCCTTCTGCGAATAGTGGGCAAGGACCAAACGTCTCACCTTTCGATAGCCTGTTGGATGTATCTTCTGCTTAAAGCTTGGGATGTCCGATTCTGCGCGGTGGTCTTGGATTATTTCCATTGGTGATTCGACAGGCCATTTAACTGTCGTTTTACTAAATTATTGACTGACTGACTTACACTACGTCTACCGTATCAAGGGGACTCGTCGGATATGCGAGCTCAAGGCCCTCTAGGTCAAGTTCGACTTTTTTTGTTGTTGTTGCGTGCATTCTTCAATACGAGCTCTAGAATAGACATCTTCATCAGTATTAACTACAAATACATAATCATTTGGTGTCACACTAAAGAATTCATGTTGAAGTCAGGAATCAGAGTGCTTGACTACTGTCGAGACTCGATTATCACTTTCGTTATAATTAGACACGTGACTTGTGACAATCGCAGCATCTTCCTAGTCATTCCACTCCAACAACCATGTCTTTCAGAAAGATCGACATCGACGCATATGACGAGGATGTCCTACTGGAGGGCGAGCTTTGTGAACCAGATCCACGCGATCCTGCTCAGGTCTTAAGCGATGCGAAACAGAAGCAGGCAGCAGTCCGGAGCACATTAGCCAAGTACAGTCCCATCTCGCTACTTTACAATATGATCTAACCTGAGCACCACTCATTCGCGCAGGGGGGACATACCAGGAGCCCTGGGTATCGCGCTTGACAGCACACCTTATGGGCCAAATGTCGAGGACGCTAAGGTGACTCTGTTGTTACACGATACCACACCAATACGCTGACATTTGCGCAAGAACCTGACATTGCAGACCGTTGTTTCGATACTGAATAGCACGAAATCGTCAGAGATAAACAACGTCGTAAAAGCGCTCTCCCAGGATGCTCAGGATACTTTGATGAAGTATCTTTACAAGGGTATGGGAATGCCAGGCTGGGGTGATGTGAGCGGCAGCGTGCTGTTGGGGTGGCATGAGAAGGTGCGTCTAAAGCTCGTCTCCCATATAAGCTTCCTGACCATACATTTGCAGCTGACAGAAGTTGCCGGCACTGGCTGTATTGTACGAGTAATGACTGATCGAAGAACTGTATGAATGAGCATACCGCCGCAGCTGCTAATGCATCAGGTATATCTGTCTTTCAACTACGCGGCAGAATAAACTTGGATTCCCAAGCATCTGGTTGACATTGAGGTACGTGACGCAGCAACACCTATAACATTTCAGATTCAACTACAAATTCGACTACAAATACATTCGCAAAGAACGTCGCAAAATTACATCACGATGAAGGCCAGTGTCGACACAATCGCTGTTGACTGCAGTCAGTCAGGTCCCTGGCAGAAAGGCGCTAAAACATACGCTAAACAGACCCGGCGCTCAGTCCAGAAAATCCCCCTCAGTCAGAATGCGGCCATTGAACATCTTTCCGAGGTGAGTTGGCAGATACCCCATGCCTTTCCTTCTCATTCCAAACAACTCCTTCAGCGGGGGAAGCTGGGATCGCTTGAACGAACAGGATGCTCTCGCAGAAGGGCGTTTCTCCTCTTTGATAAATCCATCACTGTCGGCTATCAAGTCCTTGTCCTCCAAATCCGGCGCGTTGAGCCCTAAGAAGTTGCAAGTGTGGAGATACATCTCGTAACTGGAAAAATAGAGTTGACCCGCGAAAAGGTTGAGCTGGCAAATCAGCGGTTCCGATGGTGTCAGATGTGACGTCGAAGGAACACGGTAGAGCTGAAGATCATCGCATGCCTTCATCGTGTTTGTGGTGCGAGGAGTATAGACACATAAGTGAACTACATTGCTGTTTCGGATATCGGGCAGCAGTATGTCCACTTCGTTCGGGCTCATGATTACCAGCAGGCCAACGTCACTGATTACGATCCAATTGACGGGACGCAGGTATTCATCTGCTTTCTGCATGGTCCCTACCGTACGAGCGAAGTCACGGGTGACTAAAACATCGTGTGCCCACTGATCGCGCTCATGAAATTCAGCGGTAGTGTTGACAAGGCTGGATAGCGCTGGAATGAATGCAGGGGACCCTGTAGGAATTCGGCCGGTCTTGATAAATCGACGAACGTGCACATGCAGGTCCTGAGCTGCAGCTTTTACTTTGGGCGGTCTTTGAACTTGACGTTCCTTCTCTATCTCGTGGACTACTTCCCTTTCTTGTTCCTCATCCATGCTCCTTTCAGGTCCTATTTGAACTCCGAGCTCCTCGCACTTCCTTCGAATGCCTGCATCGCAAACGGGTAATACCTGTGAAGGGCCGCGTGGTGCGTACATATCCTCTAATGAGCGCTCCTCTGGTTGTAACCAGGCTGTTTCCAGAATGGAAATCGAAGTGGCAGGGGCGCGCGAGAATTGAGTCCATGCGGAATGCCGTGTGTTGAAATTCGATCCCTGTTGACCCCAATGGAATGCACGCATCTGAATGTCAAGACAAGTTTCGAACATCGCCCAGTGCAGGATATCTGCCACGTCGACATCGTCGGTATCAGTTTTCTGAGTTGCCAAACGAATGTTTCGGTCAACTTCTGTGGGAGCGAAGAACATGACTGAGTGTCCATTGCCCAGCTTTCGCATTCGCATGCATCCTGTGTCACTGGTCATTGTCGAAACTGATATGCATGAATTCTAGAATCACGAACCTTGCATCAGGCGGTCTTTCGTGACTTTCGGACCAAGCGTGACAGCAGCTCGGAAGCCGGAAGGAAGTTTGACATCCGTTCCTCTGGTATGCGCGTCGTCCAGATATATCACGCACTGGTCAAGCTGCTGGGCAAAGGGGGACGACACAAGGGGCTCCACTGTCCCGTCTCGACTGACAACGACAATTTCATCGTCGTCATTCACGAACACTGCAGCTTGGGCGTCGCACTTGGCTCGAAGCCATGCCTCGGCCAATTCCTGATTCTTCAATTCCAGCATCTGTGCACCCACATCCAAGAGTACGCGAACCTCGGGGGTTTGAGCGATTAAGGTATCGATGAAATGTTGCACCTTCTGGCCAGACGGTATGGGTCTATAGCAATTGTTTTCTGGCGCAGGAGGAATGCTAGGACTCGGGCATTCGTACTACGTTGATAATCAAGGTCATGCTGCACCATCGAGCTTGGTAAAAGATAGCGGTTGTCGTTAGTACCAGAAAAGCCGGTTGTGAGATGTTTCTTCTCTTGAGCGAGATCCCACCCGGAGCAGGTGAGCTTTCTGGGGAATGCCTTCGCTTCCTTGGGAAAACTACTCGGGACAAGTAGAAATCTATGACCGCCTTGTTGAATTCAAACAGTTGCTGAAGGTCACGGAGCTGCTCTGCGGATTCCGTATTGATTCCGCTAAGGTGCCGCAGACTTTCTGGGACGGACTGAAGTCCAAGTACCCAGGATTCATACTCGAGGGTAGGATTATCCTGCTTCAGCAGGAGCTCGAAGCACAACATCAACTGCTGGTGCGTGAGACCCCCATAATAGTAGGAGAGGCACGTGAGGATGACAGCAACGTCTGGATGCCCAAACTCTGCCCGCAGCGAGGGCATATCTTTGGCGCGAAATGGAACAGCTAGCATAGTCCGTTTTGGGGCAAGGCCATAGTCCACGCGCCAGCGACGTTCTTTGAGGGCGTACACTAAGATACCACATGCCAGCAGTCCACGCAAGACTAGGAGGCGGGCCAGGCCGTAGTGTGTTTATAGCATTTCTCTACTAAGCTGATGCAAGTGTTGGAGATCTTCTCAGTTGCGATGAACTGGCGGACAGCTTGCTTCACGTGAAAAGATGCTTGGTCGAAGTTGATGTTGTCAAGTGCCCCATTAACGACATCTTGTGCGATCCATCGGACCATTGCTTCACCTGCTGTCGGGTGCAGAACTCGTACGAAGGGGAATACTCCGTGCTCGCGAGCAGACACTTCTGAGTGAGAGGGAAATTCGCTCGTGAACCTGCCGGTGTGCTTCGCAACAAGACTCAACACTTGTTGTGTGGTAGTCCACCGTTCGGGATGACCTTGAAGCGACTTTTGGAGGCCCATAGTGTATACCAGCTGATAGCGGACGTGCAGAATTTCATCGCTTTCATCCAGGATGTCACGCGTGTGATTGTCAAGCCACAACTGAGTCCGAAGCATACCCCAGCAGCCTCAGTCCGAAGGGCGCGCCAGCTGACGGCCAGCAGCTTCAGTCAGAGGGGGAAGCTGACGGTCGATAGCCATCAACTGGAACGATAGAATGTGGTCCGGTTGCACGACCAAAATGCCCTTGGCATCCATGCATTCTTGCATCAGGTCACGATACATCTGCACCTTCGATGAGTCGATAGAGAGTGCGCGGGAGAATGGAATATAGAAAATGCGCCTCTGTGCAAGGCCGCTCAGTCGTTCAACCAGAAGCTGGAACATCTGAGCTGACAACGACTTCAGCACGATTACTCGCACCAGTCTGTGGCCATTAGAAAGTGCGGCTGCTGCGAGAGGAACGATCACGTAGGATTTGCCTTCGCCCATGTTCAGCTGCAGAGAAGTATTTCCTCCTGTGCACGGCGACATCATCTCCAGCGCAACCTTGACCTGGACTGGCCGTGCCAAGAACTGACTTTCAATCTGAGGATGGCATTATCAGCTACCGTTAGTGATTGATATCTTTATAGCGTACCTGTATTAAAAGCCAGTCAGGGTACAGCTCCGGATCAAATCCTTCAACATTCTTCGCTCTCAACTCCTTGAAGAACTCGACCCAGTTTTTGTTAGCGGCAAAGACCAATAGCCTTCGCGAGCGTTGCAGCTGCAAAAGTATCTGCGACAACCGGACAAGAGTAGCACGCCAAGCCTTCCCCAGAGAACTTTCCTGCTGCAGAAGCCATGCGAGCGAAGAGGAAATTTGGTGTAACTCGGGGCCATAATCCAGCATTGTATAACGTGTTTTCAGCAGCAGAGGCAGGAGAGAGGGCGTGTGAGATAGATATGAGTGAATCTTGGAATTGCCGGCTATGGAGAGAATGGTACTCAAGCAGTAATTCAATGGTGTATGGCGTAGAATCTGGTAGAGCAACCATCTTTTCGTCACAGTAAATTGACCTGCTCCGGTCCAGATCATCGGCGTATTTGCGGCGAAACTTGTCGCTTCCTGGGGCGCGAAAGTCGTTGATCAGCTGTTGCAACCTCGTTGTGACTCCGGAGTCTGGAGATATGAAATCTCTCCGACTCAAATTGTGAAGAACTTGGGAAGACCCATGCATGGATATAGATATATCAGGCGCGTCTCGATCGAAAAGGTACTGGGCATCAATGGATGAGGCCGGTGATACAACATCCGAGTCATCAAGGCGGGAATCAAGATCATATTGAGAGGGTAGTTTCGAAGGAGGATTTGGCGTGTAGAACTGTTTCAGGGTCCCTGCAGGCCATCCAGGTGTAGCTTCAGACAACGGTTTCGCCAACAGCTGCGAAATACTGGGGAAAGTTTCCCTGACAGTTCACCAAGATTGTAGCAGTTCACTTGCAGCGTATTAAGTGCCGGAGGATCTTCGCACGGCCATGCATCCCGAACTTTTCTGAGAATGACTTGCTTTCAGAGCAACACTTGTCTTCGAAAACTGAATAACGACGCTCCCTAGAGTTTTTTCATCTTCTTCGGGCATTGCAGGTAGGTATCTTCTCCTGGCTGAATTCGTAATCTTCGGAGCACGAACTGATGATATTGTCCAATATCGTATCGGACAGCATGAAGCCATCGA